>VZTO01012905.1:20239-32966 GCA_013400615.1 Syrrhaptes paradoxus | reverse complement strand
TCCTCTTTGGTGAGACCGCAGTTGTCCAAACGTCACCTACAGAAATAAAGAGAAGCTAGGACCTGGGATAGTACTCAATGTAAAACATGTAGTAAGAAAAACAGAAGGAAGAAGGAGCTGAGGTTAGGGAAATTTGACCTATGAGAAGGGTCAGAGGAAGTGCGTTTGCTTAGTTTTGAATGGATGAAAATGAGGGAGGACATGCTGGCAGCTATCTAACACGTGAACAGCTATAAAGAAGATTAATTTATTTGTCACTATGTCCACTAGTCTTAGGACAAGAAATAATCAGATTAATTTTAAGTAAAGGGCATTTAAGTTACTTATTAGGAAAAAGCAATTCTTATTAAAGAAATGCTGAAACAGTGGCACAGACAGCCTAGGGAGGATAGAGGGTTTGCTCCAGTGGAGATTTTTGAAAGAAGGCAAAAGACAAACCTTCCATTCAGATTGCCTTGACAAATGTCATCCTGCCTCTCAGTAAGAGGTCATAGATAATGCCTTGTCATACTTTGCAGCTCTATATTTCTATGATTCTAGGATTCATTTCTGAATATATGTGAGGTCTCCAGCAGCATCCCTGCTCTTTCAAAGCTGCTCAGCAGCCTTCCCAGCTCTCTGGAAAACCTACAGCACCTGCAGTGCTGGATCATAGACCCTTTTCCACCTTGGCCACCCCATAGAACATTGCTATGCCTACAAAATGCAGTGAGAGAGTGTGCTAAGAGATACCAAAGATAACCCTGTTTCACCCTGGAAGGGTCTAGTATTGTCTTTTCTTCAACCACCTACAAAAGGCTACATACAAAAAATCCACACTCGTGTAATAAAATGTGTGAGGATGGAAAATCAAGCCAGCCAGCCAGAACCTTACAATATTAATATACAGATGCCATGGCTGGACACACAGTGAGAACAAAGTCTGTTCTTCCTGTTGTCCACCTTGGAAACCTTATTAGCAATTACATTCAGCATCCACTACTGTTGAGGCCTTGACCGTATTTATCTAACTAGGAGAGAAAAATCTCCCGGCTGTTTTTCCCAGCCTTCTGTCTAAAATGAAAACTACATTCTACAGCTTCCATTTTCTACTGTCTTATCAATCCTTTGTCTTCTTGAAAAAAAAAAAANAAAGGCAAAAAAAAAAAAAAAAAAAAGAAAAAAGAAAAAATGCCCAGTATAAAGGAGGAATCTTATGTGTCTCTACTCACTGTGCAACTAGAAACAACTAAATTTGGAGCCAAAGAAATTGTTTAGCTATTAAGTTCTGAGGGTTGATACTGAAGATGGTTCTTTAGAATTGGGTTTTTTTCATGCTGGGCATTCCTTTCTTCTAGTAGTGTCCAAAGCCAGACCTGTTCTTTACTTACCAAAATCTGAGAAACTGGCAATGGTGCTCAAAGAGGGAAAAGCAATTGCAGAAAAGAAATTGTTTGTCTCTAGCATAGCTCACAATATTCTTCAGCTCTCTTCCATGCTCAGACATTTCTGTTGAGTTGCCTGATCAGGGTAGTTCCTAATATTCTTTGTGAATGTGACTGATTCCAACTGTCTTATTCAAAATTAAACCTTTTTTTCCCCTTTCCATCACTGAGATTGAGACCCACCTGTCCATGGTGGGTCTGTGAGGATGTCTCAAAAGGCTCTGCAGTCCCACACCAGGCCTGTAACACAGCCTACATGAATGTCCTGTGAGAAGGAATGCAGGGAGGCCACCAAGCTCTGCTTTGTCAGTTCTCACCATCCCACTGGGGAGAATAAAACTCATAAATTGTTTCTTGTTCCATAAAGTTGACTTTACTCTTCCAATTACTACTACATTGTTGAGCAATCAAGTACAAGATTTCCAAAAACTCCAGCCAACAGCCATTGCCCTAGTCTCTTCAAATTTGTCTTTGAGCAAGCTGTAGGTTGTGCAACTCCTCATCTGATCATGATACACACAGGCAGCTAAATTAAATACCTGGTTCTCTAAAATGTAAAATCCATTCATTTTCTTAAAAGGAGGTATACCAACACATTCTGTTGCTCTTTGCCATGGCATGCTATAAAGTCATTTCATAATTTCAAAATGCTTACTGTGTTGCCCTATTACTGCCATCTCACTGTACCTAAAAATTTACTCACAGTAACTATAAGTCATGTTTTCGTTGGTTTTCCTTCTTTCTTTTTACTTTAAGACATGCTGTCATATATGAAAATGGGCATGTCAAGATGAAAAATTGCCTGTAATCCATCCATTCAGCCTTAGCATTTGAGATTCCTGTACACTTTCTCTGTGGAAGTTTCTTCCCACACTATTCTTTGTTTTCTTGATCAACAACTTGTCACTCTTATCCATTTTATTCAGGACTCTCTGTAGAATCCTTGATTTCTGTCTCCTACTCCTGCCTTTCAACAGCATTCACAGTTTATTTCACCAGCAAAAGTCCTTTCTTCTGAGTTTGAGAGATGCTGTAATTCAAAATGGGACCTTGGTCAGGGGTTGCAGTGTGCTCAGAAATTGGTCACCTTGAACTATAGATATGATCCTTATGTGGTTAATGATAAAAATTAATACCTGTTTTTTCTACATGTATTCCACACATCTCCATTTCAATACTCTTTATATCAAAAGCGTTAGGTCCTCAATACATGAATTTGCTTATTCCAGAACATCCAGCACAGACAATGTTCAGCAGAACCACAGGTTAAACAGGTTTGTATTGTCTGGATCACTTATAGAAATGCTCTAGGGACACGCTGGAGGACTCTGTGTTGTGTTGTAATTGAAAAGCTCAGTTCTGCACCCAAGTCTGTCACAATCTGTTGTAGATCAGAAGTGAAGGTATCTGAATGAAGGATATTGTTGTTTCATCATCCTGGAAACTGGAACCAGAGAAAAAAAATAACAGCAGGCATTGAATTCTGTCTGTTTCCATTTGTACCAGAGACTCCAAATAATTGCAGCAAATGAGTCAAAGCAACAAAAAAGCAAGTGGGATTTGAGTCCACGTCCCTGTGTAGTGGAATCTGTGCATTTGTGAAATACCACCCTGAGAGAACATCTCTGCTGAAATGACCATAAGCCTGAGCCTGCACGGGAGTTTTTTGTGGCATCATTTATGTAACTCAAGGGAAGACCCTTACTTCAGATGCTGTTGTCTTCTCTGATGTTTGCTCACAAATGGATAGCACACTCTGGGTCTCACACTTTTTATCTCTTTTTAGCACTGGGATTTGGACGAAAACAAAAATTCCAATTCAGATTCTAAAAATCACCTGCTCCAGAGCACTGGTCTCTCTTGTAATCTCTTGAGTGGAGCATCCAAACTGGAACAGATCCCCTACAGTGCTGACAGCTCCCCTCATAGGCAGAAAGAAGCCACAAACATATCTATTTTGTCCATATGTTTCTGGTTTATAGTGATACTGGTGGAGATCAGTGCTCACTTTCTAGAGATGCATATGGAGTTTCCCAAGATCAGACCGTCAGAATCACTTCCCATCTACCAGCAGCTCTCCCTGGTCACCACTAACAGGCAACAAAGCAAACTTCGTTTGCTCTCCCTTGAGCTCAGTCCTCCTGCTTCCCTTCTCCTTGGTCCCTCCACATTCCTACTCACCATAAGGTACAAACCCTTACTTGTTACAGCAACAATGCTCATAAGCTTGGTTGGTAAGTCAGTGAGTTCACTTGTCTTTGGGATGCCTCCAGCTGCAAGGAAACAGTGACAGGATACCCAGATGCTTAGGAGAACAGAGCTGTCTCTGCCCTCCGCATGGGATGCTGCATCCTTCTCATCAGGAAAGTGAGGGAAAAGTGAGAGCTTTTCTTTCCCATTCCCTCAAAGTTAGACATTGACTTCCTCAGAGACGAGGGGTGTGCAGTCTGCTCTGGTGGTTGTCAGCAATAAAAATCATGTAAATTCTTTGGATTATCAGGCATCAGCCAAGTCCAAATCCTCAAACTGTGCAACTGTCATGTGCATGACTGGCATATGAGCTGCATTGGCCAAGACAAGTTTGACTCGCATACAGAGATGTGACTGTGGGCAAGCCTGACATAATGATGTGATGAGACTAGACCATAGGTCCTGAAATGGCAAGAGAAGTGCAATGGGAGGCAGCACAAAGTTTGGTGCCTAAAGGGGAAGTGTGTCATCCCCTCCGCCAAAGGGTGAGCTCGCTTCACATTGCTGCTGCTCTCACCACAGACATATTGAATTACAGTGGTCTGTGGGCCAGAAGATTACAGAGAGGACAAAGCTGTGAGTGGATCACCCATATAAAATGAATTCTCTGTTTCACTTGGTTCTTTTCTTAGCGGAGTACAAACTTGCTAAAACTGTAGCTGAAACTCAAAACACAAGCTCTCTGAGTCTGCATTTAGTTATTTTATCCACATCTTCAAGAGATACAAACTGGTAAAAATCTGAAGGTAGAGTGACATAAGTCACTCTGCACATAGGGAGAGAAACTATATGTGAGTGTTACAGTATGGCATTTAACAATATGGTAGGGATCTCCTCTTAGCACTGAAAGTTACAAAAATAATAAAAAAACCCTAGGCTCAACTTCAATTTTGAGTGTTTAATCATATTAAAATTTGAATTACAACTTATTTATTGTGTCCTGGTTTAAATTCCTAACCCAGATAAAAATTCCAGTAACTGGCTTCACAAAGACCGGAGTAAGGCATTGAGAACTGGAACCCTTGTTTTTACACGATAGTTTCACAAACAGATGGGCATGTGTTTGAATGAAACCAATGGGAACATTAGGCATTGCCTTCTGGGAATATTAAACATGGAGATTATGAGCTGATCTTCAAGAACATAGCTTTGTCTCAGGTTTGTTTTCTGTTTCTACATATAAATACTGCATATGTATGCTGCACTATGGATGGAGCAATTTACTCTTATAATCCCTCATTTAGTATCTTAGATTAGGACCAGTTTTATATTATTCTTTTTTCTCTTAGAATTCAGTTTTAATATAGGCTTTGCAGAGGTATGGGTACCTGGGGTGTGGAAGGCAATGTGGAAGAGGAAGCTGGACTGGGAGCATGCAGTGCATTTTTGGTTCCTCCCTGGAGCAGAGATGACAGCTGAGATTTGTGCGCCTAAGCAGTGTCTAATACGGGAATGCTCATGGGCAAAGTGCCATGCCCCAGGCTGTGGCATAAGACATTGAGAAATGAGAGGAAGAAAACCATGTTAAGATCTGCAAGTTACTTAAGATTTCAGGAAAGAAAACTTTGCCTGCCTTACACAAAATACTTATGAAAACAAGCCTTAAACAAAAGGATTTTGGAAGCATTTTCAATAGCTTCAAACGGCGTATTTCCAAAGTGTCTTTTAGAAATAAGGAAGGGAAGATTTATTTAAAGGTGCCTGTAGGGGGAGATGGTTGCCCAGGAGACTGGCAGTAAACATTTCATCCCCAGGTCACAAGCCCAAGCCAGCTCTCTCTGCTTACTAGTGGCCAAAAGCCTACTGTATTATTGTCATTAGGGAAGGACATGAATCATCTGAGAGTCTGTGGAGACATGAAAATGTCTAGTTCAATAACATATATAAATTATTTTCTTATAATCCTTTTAGGGACTTCTGAAGTACACACAAACATCTTTCTGAATGTTTATACAAACACCAGTCTAGAAAATACTAGTTAATTTAAAAAATAAACTAACTGCACCAACTAAATTAAAGTCTCTCCCCTTCCCTTCTTTTCCCTCTTCTTTTCCCTCTCCTTTTTTCCCTCTTCTTTTTTCCCTCTTCTGCTTTTCCCTCTTCTTTTNTTTTATTCTCTCTTTCTTTTGTAAATAATTTCAGTTGACTTGTAAAGTCCTTTAAAGAAGACACAAAACTTTATAAGAAGGCTTTATCATCAGTTTTCTCTCAAAGTATAGCAGACCATTGGAATTTTGGAGAAAAACAAACTATGTTTGTGACCATTTTCTCCCTAGAAAAACAACAATAAACAAGGCATAAACAAAATGTTTTGCAGCAGCCACCGTCTGAAGCACACTGTAGCAAGGCATGATATGCTAAAACACAACTTGATCAGATTTGATTCAGGGTGATGTCTTTCTTTAATCCACTGAAGAAGAGAACAAAGCTTGAACGATTTTCTTTAATAACAAACAGACAATAATATCAATAGTACTTCCCATTTAACTTATGGTAACCATTAATATGTGCTGTGCGCATACCCAAGAAAAAGAGACATTTTCCCCATTTGGTTGGTTTCATCTTTTGAAGCATGTCTCCACCAAAAAGCAGATTTCAATTTCCTTCAGGGACCACAAAATACCCAGCTCTCTTCCCCTCCCTCACTGTGGTTAGAAGTTTATTTTTCAGTTGTGGTAAGTGCTTTGCACCATATTTATCTGCATGTTGTTTGTTTTAGGAGTGGAACATAGAACATACTATTTTCAACACAGTCTTCTACCAGGGGAAAGACTAACAAGCAAAAGACTGTACAGAAATAGTTTAATGAAATTGTTATGGGTAACCATACTGGTTGAATCAGAAAGTCTGCAAGAGTCTCTAGACCGTAGCTGAGGAGCTTCTCCTGTAAGAAATATGCGTCTGAGGAGTGAGCACAGGACCAACTGGCACTGGAGCAGGGTTGCCCTTGGTTCTGTATGTAACCTCAGACAAGACACTTCACTTTCCAGAAGCTTTGTGTACGTAAGGGGCATTCTCTATATAATTTCAGCCCTTGCTTCTTTCACTGGCCTTACAGCTTGTTAGGACTGACACATGTACAGGGTTCTCGCAGCGTTTTATATTGCTGCAATGGCAAAAGGACACTGACAGCTGGTGAGAGCATAAAGTCTCACGGAAAGTAGGCAAGCTGCCCTAGGAGGGCTCTCAGTTTCTGTAATTTGTATGTGTGATGATTCTACTATTAGCAATTTTGGTAACTCCCATACATTTCTAAGCGGTTTGAGGGTATGTAAGCCTGAATAGGATTTGGCCTTCTTTTGGAGGACATGAGAGAGATGGTGGAAGTTATTATTGTGTAATGAAATTAAAATGTTTGTGATATTTCTTTCTTCTATTTAGTCTGAGGCAAAGAGAGAAAATAATAGTTAAACCAATATTAAAATGCTTATTGAATATGTTTGTGTGTGCAATAATTATAAATTCAAAATTGACTGTATTTTTCTGAAAAATTATATGCATGAATGGAGAACAAACATTGTAAGGTTTTTCTAAGTAAAGTTTCAGCAATTTGAGAAATATTATTTTAATTCATTGTGTATTTGTTTGTGGTGAACATCTCTTTGGTGCAAACATTCTATAAATAGTTGAACAGGATGACCTAAAAGATTTTATCTGAAAGCAGGAAAGAAGCAGATAAAATTCTGATACTTCCAGGTAAAATTCATGAGGAAGAATATGTATGCTCATTGTTTGCACACAGAAAATATGTTTTCCTTGTTTCTTGATTTGTCAGGTTTGCTTTATATATTTTTGCATTGTATTTGTTCCTTAAGATTCTCACCTTTATCTGCTATGCAAACTGCTGCAAGTTCTGCAGCTGCAGTGATTCTGATCCCAGTCTCATTACAAGTATGACTCCTCCATCTTCTCATACTATCATGCTGAAATCAGAATAAAATCAGCGTCTCTCAGTCTTGTTGCAGCATCCTTCATACATATTACTATTTTTTCTGAAAAATCATTTTTGTTTCTATTTCCAGAAATCCTGTCTTGTCTTTTCAATGTAATTTTTCACCCCTACCTTTTTTGCCCTTGCTTAGTTATATTGCCTGTGGGATGAACAGTACAATAGATTTCTTTGCCTTCNCCCTTCTTTTCCCTTCTTTCCTTCCTCCCTCTCTCCCTCCCTCCCTCTCTCCTTCCCTCCCTTCCCTTCTTCCCTTCCTCTCTCTCTTTCTCTCTTTTATTCTCTCTTTCTTTTGTAAATAATTTCAGTTGACTTGTAAAGTCCTTTAAAGAAGACACAAAACTTTATAAGAAGGCTTTATCATCAGTTTTCTCTCAAAGTATAGCAGACCATTGGAATTTTGGAGAAAAACAAACTATGTTTGTGACCATTTTCTCCCTAGAAAAACAACAATAAACAAGGCATAAACAAAATGTTTTGCAGCAGCCACCGTCTGAAGCACACTGTAGCAAGGCATGATATGCTAAAACACAACTTGATCAGATTTGATTCAGGGTGATGTCTTTCTTTAATCCACTGAAGAAGAGAACAAAGCTTGAACGATTTTCTTTAATAACAAACAGACAATAATATCAATAGTACTTCCCATTTAACTTATGGTAACCATTAATATGTGCTGTGCGCATACCCAAGAAAAAGAGACATTTTCCCCATTTGGTTGGTTTCATCTTTTGAAGCATGTCTCCACCAAAAAGCAGATTTCAATTTCCTTCAGGGACCACAAAATACCCAGCTCTCTTCCCCTCCCTCACTGTGGTTAGAAGTTTATTTTTCAGTTGTGGTAAGTGCTTTGCACCATATTTATCTGCATGTTGTTTGTTTTAGGAGTGGAACATAGAACATACTATTTTCAACACAGTCTTCTACCAGGGGAAAGACTAACAAGCAAAAGACTGTACAGAAATAGTTTAATGAAATTGTTATGGGTAACCATACTGGTTGAATCAGAAAGTCTGCAAGAGTCTCTAGACCGTAGCTGAGGAGCTTCTCCTGTAAGAAATATGCGTCTGAGGAGTGAGCACAGGACCAACTGGCACTGGAGCAGGGTTGCCCTTGGTTCTGTATGTAACCTCAGACAAGACACTTCACTTTCCAGAAGCTTTGTGTACGTAAGGGGCATTTTCTATATAATTTCAGCCCTTGCTTCTTTCACTGGCCTTACAGCTTGTTAGGACTGACACATGTACAGGGTTCTCGCAGCGTTTTATATTGCTGCAATGGCAAAAGGACATTGACAGCTGGTGAGAGCATAAAGTCTCACGGAAAGTAGGCAAGCTGCCCTAGGAGGGCTCTCAGTTTCTGTAATTTGTATGTGTGATGATTCTACTATTAGCAATTTTGGTAACTCCCATACATTTCTAAGCGGTTTGAGGGTATGTAAGCCTGAATAGGATTTGGCCTTCTTTTGGAGGACATGAGAGAGATGGTGGAAGTTATTATTGTGTAATGAAATTAAAATGTTTGTGATATTTCTTTCTTCTATTTAGTCTGAGGCAAAGAGAGAAAATAATAGTTAAACCAATATTAAAATGCTTATTGAATATGTTTGTGTGTGCAATAATTATAAATTCAAAATTGACTGTATTTTTCTGAAAAATTATATGCATGAATGGAGAACAAACATTGTAAGGTTTTTCTAAGTAAAGTTTCAGCAATTTGAGAAACATTATTTTAATTCATTGTGTATTTGTTTGTGGTGAACATCTCTTTGGTGCAAACATTCTATAAATAGTTGAACAGGATGACCTAAAAGATTTTATCTGAAAGCAGGAAAGAAGCAGATAAAATTCTGATACTTCCAGGTAAAATTCATGAGGAAGAATATGTATGCTCATTGTTTGCACACAGAAAATATGTTTTCCTTGTTTCTTGATTTGTCAGGTTTGCTTTATATATTTTTGCATTGTATTTGTTCCTTAAGATTCTCACCTTTATCTGCTATGCAAACTGCTGCAAGTTCTGCAGCTGCAGTGATTCTGATCCCAGTCTCATTACAAGTATGACTCCTCCATCTTCTCATACTATCATGCTGAAATCAGAATAAAATCAGCGTCTCTCAGTCTTGTTGCAGCATCCTTCATACATATTACTATTTTTTCTGAAAAATCATTTTTGTTTCTATTTCCAGAAATCCTGTCTTGTCTTTTCAATGTAATTTTTCACCCCTACCTTTTTTGCCCTTGCTTAGTTATATTGCCTGTGGGATGAACAGTACAATAGATTTCTTTGCCTTCTATAGTTCCCAACTATGTATCAACCTCATTCAAAGCTGCATTAGGCAGCATCACCAGCAGGTCAAGGGAGGTGATCCTTCATTTCAGTTCAGCACTGATGAGAACACCCTTGGAGTGCTGGGTCCAGTTATGGGCTCCGCTGTACAAGAGAGAGACATGGACATCCTGGAGCCAGTCCAGCAAAGGCCACCAAACTGATTGTGGGTTGTAGCACAGGACTTGTGAGGAGAGGCTGAGGGAGATGGGCCAGTTCAGTGTTAGGAGGAGAAGGCTTGGTGGGATCCTTGGTGGGATCTTCAACATTTGGAACTGCCTTTTCACATAAAGAAATTATGCATTAAAAATGAACATAATTTCATGGTTTAAAAAGGCATAGTAAAATAAGTCTTACCATAAGTCTCACCATTCTGCTGAGGTTTCCGACACCTACAAGAAAATATTGTGTGAAATAACAAATAACAAAGCAGAGGATAAGACATGCAGTGCAGAGGTATCTAAATCTTCAAAAAGTGTGATATTTGTTTCACCAATAAATGTACCATGCCATAATGATAAAGTAATGTCAGAGGAAAAAATGGCCCACTATATCTTGAACATCATTAATCTAAATCATGCCATATCTTTGACATGACCGGGAAGCTAAGGATTTGAGTATGCAACATGTGCCCCTCAAAGTTAAAATAATATGGCTGAGGAAATGCTCTCTATTACTTGTTGTATAATAAATGGATATAATGAACTTTTAGGAAAATTGCCTTTTCTACCTCAGTTGTAGCTTTTTTTTTTTTTGGTAATGAACCACTTAGAATTTATGACCCTGAGGCAACATTTGCCTGTATATTGGATAACATTTATGTGTGGTGTAATTTCATAAAATCATAGTATCATAGAACAGTTAGGGTTGGAATGGACCTTAAAGACCATCTAGTTCCAACCCCCCTACCATGGGCAGGGACACCTCCCACTAGCCCAGGTTGCTCAAAGCCTCATCCAGCCTGGCCTTGAACACCTCCAGGGATGGGGCAACCACAACTTCTTTGGGCAACCTGTTCCAGTGTCTCACCACCCTCACAGTGAAAAATTTATTCCTAATATCTAATCTAAACCTACCCTCTTTCAGCTTAAAACTGTTACCCATCATCCTCCCACTACACTCCCTGATGAAGAGTGCCTCCCCACCTTTCCTGTAGGCCCCCTTTAAGTACTGGAAAGCTGCTATAATATGTTTCCATCAGAAGGTGAATCAGTCCCATTGAAAACAGAGTCTGTTTGTCCACAGCTGGGAAACCTTTGGCTTTCGTTATTTTTTGGCACATGGAACATTTTGGAAGAAAATATTCTATTTAATTAAATTGCAAAACTGGACAGAGCCTGAACAGCAAATAAAATATATGAATGAAAATGGGTGGGAAATTAAACAGACACAAACTGACAAGGCTGCTCTATGACATTTTTCAAAAGTAAATTTTAATTAATCTACCGTCCAGTTCTTTTGCCTGCATTATTTTTTGGTTTGGGTTAGGGTTTCTTTTCATGTACTTGCACATATGTATTGGTACTTTGTATGAGCCTGCAAAGAAATGTCATATTTGAAACTAAAAGAATGGAATTTTAGCAGCATTACTAACTCTGACAAAAGCCATATTCCACAAAGCACTTTCATCTAAATCCCTGTTTAAGCAGCATTGAGAGCTACTAAGTGTTAAAACACATGACTGAAGAATTTTTTTTTTTGTAATTAAAAATGTATCGAATCAAACAGCCTTCACAACCTTTGTAAAATCATTTTTCAGGACAATTCTCACTGATGTCAATAAAAGCCTTGACTGAGTGTAGCCTGAATTAATATTAAGAAATACCTGCAGTTAAACCAGAAGTTTTTTTTACTGCAAGTCTATAACATATTCTGCTATAAGGCCATTTCCAAGTTTTTAAAACCTGCATTTAAAATACAGATTTTTTTTTTTAATACCTAAGTTCATTTTAGTGGGAGTTTAGGAAATGTTCATGCGAAATTATGACACATCATCATTAATGAACCCCTTTTTTTCTTTCACTTTGGTTCATGTGAACTTGTACCTCTGTACATTTTAGGCATCATATCCACACAAATTCACTGTCAATGTGAAGCTTAACTGAACCGTACAGAACAGTGAATCCTGCACGATTCCACATTACTGAGTTTTCCCCCAGCTTTTCCAGCTCCTGAGCCCAGGGTACTTGTCAGCATACAGCAGTTGTGTTGCAGCGCTCACCTCAGCTGTGGGCTGATTTCCAACAGCCTGCTCAGGCTCCAGTGTGAGGTTTGTATGGGAGGCTTGGCAGGAGCACTGTGCTTCCCTTGGGGAGCATTTGGTGGAGGAGGTAGCAGAACCATTGCTGACCTTGTCTGAAATGAGGGCTGGTCCCCCCAGGCAGAGGGATCTACAAAGAACAGCTGCTGATGCCAGGCACGACAAGGCTGTCCTGTGCTATGCTGTAACACTGCATCAAATGGCAACTTGGTTTTCAAACAGATTTAGATTATAACCTAGGTTTTATTTACACACAAAACCCCAACTTGGTACAAGACCACCTGGGACATAAGCTGGGGCTTTGCTGCCGAGAAAAGTGGTACAGAGAATCATAGAATGGTTTGGGTTGGAAGGGACCTTAAAGATCATCAAGTTCCAACCCCCCTGCCATGGGCAGGGACACCCTCCACTAGACCAGGTTGCTCAAAGCCTCATCCAGCCTGGCCTTGAACACCTCCAGGGATGGGGCATCCACAGCTTCCCTGGGCAACCTGTTCCAGTGTCTCACCACCCTCA
>VZTO01012905.1:0-19848 GCA_013400615.1 Syrrhaptes paradoxus | reverse complement strand
CATCCCACTGTCCATGTCTCCAACAAAGATGTTAAACAACACTGGTCCCAGTACTGACCCCTGTGGAACACCACTTGTCACTGGTCTCCACTTGGACATTGAGCCATTGACCACAACTCTTTGAGTGCGGCCACCTAGCCAGTTCCTTATCCAGCGAGTGATCCTTCCATCAAATCCATGTCCCTCCAACTTAGAGCCGAGGATGTCATGTGGGACTGTGTCAAAAGCTTTGCACAAGTCCAGGTAGATAATGCCTGTTGCCCTTACTCTATCCACCAGTGCCATGGCTCTGTCACAGAAGGCCACCAAATTCGTCAGGCACAATTTTCCTTTGGTAAAGCCATGTTGGTTGTCGTCAATAACCTGCTTGTTTTCCATGTGCCTTAGCATACCAGTGGGGTACTGACTACCATGAATACCAGTGGGGAACCTGTCAGCTACTACTGACTCTGCACTAAGCAAAGATGCTGAATAATGCTGAGTATTGTAGATGTTGACTGGTTAATGCAAGCAAGAATTGTACAACCTAGCTAGCCCAAAGAGACCTGCAGCTTTAGCTGAAAATACCTGCAAGCGGGAAGAGCTCCAGCAGCAATGACGAGGATATTTTTGTGGTCCGCTGTTTTTTGTTGATCTTTGGCTGGTATTCTGCTGCCTATCACACTGCCTGAATGAAGGAAACTTGAGTAATGAGTCTGAGATCAAGTCAAATTTGTAGCTAGGAGGGGATCTCATTTCTGCAGTTAATGGGAGTGGTAGCCCTGTGAGAAAAAAGTCATTTCCATCTCCTAGGAATCCTAACTCCATGCCAATGTCTGCTCTGCAAGACCAGCATTGTCTCAAGCACTGATTCTAATCAGAGACCAACGCAGAGTCTCCCTTGTTAATGCCCAGCTCCATTTATCCAGCAACTCTCTTGAAAGAACTAACAGCACCAATAGTATGTGCTATTAGCATGAAGTCTTTCCTCACATAAAGGCATGTGTAGAGTGTACTTTTGGGACACACCTTTTGCCTAAAGAAACCCAGACCTATCTTGTGGACATCTAGTTTCTCCTACCATGACCACAACAGTCTCTAATTGTCAGTCACAGCTACTTGGCTCTTTTTGATCTTTGTTCTTTGCTGCAGGACTCACCCTGCAGTGAGAAGACAGGATGCCTTGAGCTTCCCAACAGCACCAGGAAAAAATTAAATTGAAACCTCTGATCTAGCAGTGTGTATTACATTTTACAAGTTTCAGTACACTCTGTATGGCTTCTCAGACTTAATGGTCCTGGGACAAACTTCCTTAGATCAGCAACATTGCAAGCGAATAATTTTCTGAAGTCAATAGAACATATTGGAGATTGAAGCCTGCTGAGGGTCCAGGGACCTTCCCCTTGCCTGACTGGGAGGAAACAGCTGTTAAGCAGCACTAGGAAAGAGTCAGAAGACCCATGTGATGGTGTGATTGCTCTGTGATTGTGATTGTCAATTCTATTTATGGAGAGCCAGAGTAAATGTGATGGCAAGAGGGCAGGATTCTATATCCACCTTGTATAAAGAGTACAACTACCTAAAATGTAAAGCAGCAGCATTCCACTCAGTATCTCCTCCTGAAACTGAGAGAAAATTAGGTTGTCCAATTTATTCTGGAATTTGGACAAGATAAAAAGGCTAATCTCATTCTTGCCAAATCTATGTCACAGGGTATTCATGTGGTTGGCACCTTGGCAGCTACATTGTACACAGCCCCTGTTTAGATAACTCTTTCCATGTAAATACTGTAGAAGGACCTGGCTTTTACAGACAAAGTAATTGTGAACTGGAATGTACTTATTGCACGAATGCAGGAAAATATTTCTGGAAAAATTGGTTTCCTCCTTGACGCTAATCAGTCACAATTGCATGGGATAGCCAGGGTGTAGGGCAGATGGAAACAATCAGGGCTCAGGAAAATATTCAGTTTCCATTAGATTTTTTTTTTCCCAAAGCTTATAGTTTGATTACTCTTATTTTGACATTCTCCAATCTCTTGCAGCACAAGATTATCCTCTTCTCCTAAGAACATCTTGATTACATGTTTTGGAGTTTGAGTTTAAATTCAATAGAACTGTTGACTTCTTTAGAGAGGAAACCTATGTCTTGCCCAAGTCTCTCTGTAGACTCGCACTATAATCAGTGAAATGACAGGTGCTCCTCAAACCAATGAGTCAGAGCTCCCACTTCAGGCTCCTGCTCTGAATTTGGCAAGGACACCAAAATTAAGTGCATAAGGTAAGGCCAAGTGAATCCTTTCCTTTAGTTCTTTCTGATGGCTAATGGACTAACTTGCTGGAGATTGGCTTCGTTGTCTCTTTATTTTTAGAGAAAACAGTTAATATACTGAGAAACTGCAAACACGTACAAATAAAGCAGGAAAGAAATGTTCCTAGCTGTCACTTTATACCTGATTGACCCTTGCCTTGGGGCAAGAAAAAATACCAAGGAGTCACCACAAATTCCCGTACTATTCGTTGTACCAAAAGGTTGTCCTCATCATAACCCCCATGCAGAAAGTTCCAGCAGAAGGCATTTTGGGGGCAAGCTGAGGAAGTGAGATAAATGCCTAAAGGAATTTCATACACTGGTGATTTTGTAGAGGGTTGTTCCAAAAGGGATGTATGTGGGGTTGTTGGTTCTCTACCAACTTGATGCATATCAAGCTTCAAAAAATTCCATGTCATTAGCATTGGCACAAGAAAATATTTCCGTGTTATCCTTAATACAAGCCAGCATAGAGGAAAAAGTACCTAAGGGAGAGCATGACAGATGTGAGTCACCTCTATTAACTTGCAAAAGTCATGTACATGTGTCAAAACAGCATATTAAAATGGATTAGCCATTCATACAAATAAGAACAACATGTGCATTTGTTTCAGCTAGGCTAAAAATCACAAAGGCAATCAATTCTCATACAGCATCTGTGAAAGAGAACTTGGCACAAAGGACAGCTTGCCCCATGTGTTCAGATACAAGTTTCAAGTACGCATATTATTTTTTCAGCTTTCAGGTTTCCAGTCTGCTCCAACAAGCCATAAGAGACCACAGCTTGAAGGACGAAGTAAAGGCTAAAGCCTCCCAATTTATTCTCTAAAGTCACTATCTTTTGTCCTGTTTGAACTTTTTTCCATGTGGCTTTAAATCCTATTCACATAGACACACTAAAATGACATTAAACTGCACAGTAAATACATTGTAATAAATATACTTTTCTGGATAATAAATATGTATTTGGGCATTTTTCTATTACTATTTTTAATGATAATTTTACCATATACAGACTGTCACTTAGCATGCTTATAGCACATTTTCCAGCAGTCCGACTCCGACTGTCAACCATGCATGACAACCATGTCAATTAATGGACCATATTTACTTGAAAGTTTTTGGACCAAAGAAGGAAGTTACAGCTTAAACAAGCATAAGTAATCTGCTATTATCACATAACATTCCCGATAATTTGCTCCTTTCATTGGGATTTTGTAAACAGCTACCAGCCATGTTCCAGAGATGATAAGAAGTGTACCATTGCTTATTGGTTCTCACATGAAGCAGAAATTTGTTGTTGTCTAAGAGCATGGAGCCATGTCACGTACAGAAAAACAGGGTAGAAATTCAGTATATCCTTTAGTAGAGATGTAATTCCTTAACTCCAAAATCACTTCCATGAGCTCTTTGATAGCAGGGGATCAAATCACAGCTAGACAGACACTCAGCCTCGCTGCCTTGAAGGTATGCTTTCTGAAAAGTAGTCACACAAAAATATTTGGAGTAGATAAAATCATAGCAGTCAGTTATCCCTCATCTCCTCTTGACAGCTCTCCGTATCCACATATTGCCCACTTCTAAATTAGACCCATGTTCTGTTTATTTCAATGGCAACAACAAACTTACAGGACTACAGTATTGCTTTAGAAAACTATTTAAAAGCCTGAGATATTCTTTTGGTCACGCTTTGAGTAAGTGCCATTGCAAAGACACCACCACAGTCACGCTGTGTTTTCAAGCATAAAAGTGTAACAGTTCCTCTTCTGAAGCAGAAGTACTTATGCCTTGTGCAAAATGCAGCGATGGCACCAGCGCACAGCCCTGGGAGCACAAGCCTACTGCTAGCAGAGGCAGGCTGTGTGGCAAAGCAAGGTAGGAGCCTCAGGGTTTGCTAGTGGATTTTGTTAAGTGTGGGCTCTATTCAGTCCTGGGTAAACTGGGGAAAGTGATATAATCACAGCACCAAGTGTCAGGTTGTGGCCATACACAGAGATTGCTGCCTGCCACTGTTGAGCCAAGTTAGCTCTGCAGCTGGTATCAATAGCAATGGATTAGATTCTCGGGCACCTGGCTGATAAACCATGTGAAATCTTTTAATTGTTTAAGGTCCTTTCCAACCCTAACCATTCGATGATTCTATGATTCTATACCTAAGTTGGTCACTTTTATGTTTCCCCTCAAATGCCAGAAATCAACTGAATTAAAACCATCAGCCATCCTTGAGCTTTTTTGCATTCCTGTCATTCAAGGGTGGAAAGAGTTTTCTGTTTTAGTTAATTAGGGAATAAAAATTAGTATCCAGCTGAGATGTAGGGTCTTTTTTCCCCTGTGGAATCAATTCTCCCACAGAAAACAGGCATTTGTGTGGAAATGCAGACCCAGATGAAATCAGGAGAGTGTGATCAAGGATGTCAAGAGCACCAGAGATTAACATTGCACTAAATCCTTGCAGTTGAAAAGAAGCCACAACAGTCAAGACCCTTCTCCCTGGACCCTGGTTATGCTTCATTGCCCTCTGGTTTCTCCCTTCTTTCTCATATTTCATGATGTAAGTGTATATGTGTGTGTGCACGCACATATGTGGGAGGGTGCTAAGCTGTGCTCTCATTATGCTCCGTTTCCTCTGGTAGTTCCTGCTTCCCTCTCTGCTGCTTGCACTGCCGTGCGTGCCAGCAACATCTATGCACACTCAGTGAATTATGTAGAGTCACCTCAGAAGCCAAAGGAGGAGGTGACAACTGGTAGGCATCTTTCTCTGCCTGACAGGATATGTAGAAACAGTCCAGCTGGACAGACTTCTTTCTGTGCTGAGGGGACCAGAAGATTATTTTTGCAATTTACTGGCTTGAAAGCTCAGTGTTTTAATGCCTCACTGACTAGAAAGCTATTGGGCATGAAATCCTGAGAACATGAGAGCCAGCCTTGGAAAATGGTGTTTGTTCCTCCCGCTATTTTTTCATCTTCATTTCAGTGGGCATAGGGTATAGTCAATGTTGAAAGGAGAGGTATAACAATACTGGTAATTTATAAACTGGCAGTGGGATGCAGTTTATAAAGTAAAGCAACAGCCATTCAATTTTCTGAAAATCCCTGTAACAAGTACAATTGCAGCTGAAGTTGTTTTGCCTTCCTCCTCTCTCTTCAGAGAAAGCTCAGCGGGTAATAAACAGCAACAGAAACAGAAGTGGGCTTTCATTCTCAGAGACAATCCCTTCAGCTCAGGTGAAGACACAAGGGTGAGGAAGGGTAAAGAGCAAATACTTTTGCTGTGTCTGCTATAGTTACAGGTAATGCCACATCCTTCCAGATCTGGAAATTATTTTAACTCTTAAAAGAGTTTAAAGATTACTGTTGTTCCAACGAAACCTAAAGCAGGATGTGCAGGGGGCAGGAGGAAGGGGCTGTAATTCTGCTTGCGACAGCCCCGTCGCCAGTGTGGGAGCAGGCTGCTTTTTCATGGACTTGCCAGCAAGTTCCTTGCCAAATGCACTTGTCTTGCTCAAAAAGCCATTTAGTTCTCAGGGGAATGATCTTCTCGGGCTGGATCCTCCCGGGTGATACTCTGTACTGTGCCTCTGAGGTCTTGTCTTGTCCAGGAAAAAAAAAAAAGGCTGGTCCTCTGGGTATGTTCACTCAGGGCTCCCAGACTTAGCTGGAGCATCCCCAGGGAGCTAACATCCATGCTGGGCATAGGGTCTTTACAGTTCCACAGCTGGCACTATCAGTGATGGTGCTTATGCTGTGCAGGGCCAAAAGGTCGTCAGTGCTAGCCCCAATGTCATCCCCCCAAAGTAGCAGAGATGGTACAAACGCCCTCCTGGGCAGCTCCAAGGCACCAGAGTTACACTCACAGACTTTTGAGCACCCCTCTCATTTTAGAAAAACAGCAGAGAGATTCCGTACTCCAACTGCCTTTTCAGGGGAATTAACTTAGAAGGCAATTGTTTTCCTCAACCCCTGGGGAACAGTCTTTTTCCATTACAGTCATTGTAAAGGCAGTGACCTAAATACAATAGTGCTTGCACAGTGGATGCATAAGCAGCCCTCCTGCATGTTCATGCAAAAGAAGCTAGGTTTTGAATCAGCATGTCTCAGTACAGGTCTTTTGGGCAATCAAAGGTATGTTCTGTACAAATGATATTTCCTTTGACAGAAAAGTCCTGGTGCACTTAGGAGAGCCAGGAGAAGTTATTTTTAATTTATGCTTTTGGCCAAGCACCAAATAGTATGAGCCATGCAGTGTAAAGCAGTTCTGTGTGAACATTTGACTTGTAGTGTGATTATTCAAGTGCTTGAGCTAGGACATGCTTCAACATTTTCCTGAGTTTGGAGTCATGTAGTCAGTTACAACCTCCCTCCCACCATGGAAAACCTAAACTTAGTGTTGCTCAGATCATGCTGGAGTCTCTCCAGAACGGGATGGCACAGATCTGGACTCCTCTTTGCCTGATCATGAATGAGCTGTAAGCACAGGGGTTTTCCACTTATCTTTGGTGAGTATCGTTTAGGGCAAAGAGCATATTTCTGTTTATCTCTTACCAGGTAAAACATTACATTTCCCCAGTGCTATGAGGCTATAACTGCTCATCATGTTTGCCCCAGAATTATTTATATCTACGTAGTAAAGGAAAAACATCGTATTGGGTTTTGGCTTTTTTTTTTGTGTAGGCAAGGTTTCATCTCTGCAATACGCAGATTCGTTAGAAAAAAGGAAATCCTAAAACAATCCCATGACAGAAAGTGAAAAACAGAGAGACAAAGACATCTGGAATATAAGAAAGCTCAGTGCCGTAAAATAAACTGGGTTTTGAGGTAATCATACTCTACATAGTAAAATAAGAGCTATAGTTTTTTCCTTCTAATAAGCTTAAGGACCTTTTTTGAATGAAAGATTCAATTTTTCTCTTTTATCATGTTTCTTTCAAAAGGAGCCATGCTACCAAATAAAATATGCACATAAACAAAAGGCTTGCCTATAAACAACGATGAGATACAAAAGATCTGGGACACATTATCTTCCAAATGTAAAAAAGAAACAACCACAAAAAACCCAACTCATAAAATTTTAGGTTATTGTACCAATGAGTGAAAGTTGTAGACCTTTGTACGCAACAGACTGTTCCTACAAGCCTATTATCTTTTCCAAGACACCTTCTAAATCCTGTCTGGATCTTAAATGAAGTCATGTTGTGTATTTGCTTCTAATTTGTAAATCTAAGTAACTTGTTTTAAGAACATTTCAAAATGCATGTCTTTATAGGGTCACATCAGAAATAGAAGGCATTACTTTTCTAAGACAAGTAAACTTCTTAAAACAAGCATTTTACTGCTCCAGGAAATACTTATTAACTATATTGCATTTATTAACTATCCTGCATATATATAACAAATGGTAAGTAAATGCAATAAGAATTCCATGTGGTTTTGTCTACTCATACAAGGTTCTTTGGGTATATAGATATAAACCAGTCTGCTTAATCTAGCCTGGGTACAACGTACATGACAGGCAATTCTTAGAACAGCAGGTATGTGCATTTGTGCTGGTGCATCTCTGCAACTGTCAGATAGGGGGGATTTCTGTTTCTTGCTGCTTTTATTGCCACTGCTTTCATTAAACACCCCCCAATGCAAGCACGTATTCACACACATGCTTCACACCTTCCAGACACACAGCTATAGCCACACATATAACCACAGGTGCAATCTCAGAGAATTGACAGCCCACTATTCATAACTGATACCTAACCCACTCTGCGAGCAAAAGTCATTATTTCACATGGAAGACTTAACTAGACTGAGCAAGAGGTGGTTTATTAGCCTCATGTTTAAATGTTATCATCATAACCTAGGAAAGAAATATTGTCATTCTTTGCAACAGAGTTGCACTGAATTTCCTTGACAATAATTCCAGGTTTACAACACACCTGCCTGCAAAGAAGTCCTACCATAGCTTCTGAAAGCACAGAGACGGACACTTTGAACTCTGGCATAATTTCTGGTGTCACAGATTACCCAGAATTTGCAATTATTCATTGCTGGGCATAGTATTCCTGCACTCTCTATGGGTCCTGCAAACAACTTCATTTTCTTTCAGGCACCAGTGGTTCTGCTGACATCAACTGAAGTCAGATGAAACTAAATTTATTGCTAAAAATTGTTCAGGATACTGACTGGGCTTTTTCTGAAATTTAGTGTAACAGCTATGATGACAGGTCTGCTGCTTAGTAGTTTAGAAAATTTCAGAAATAAATTCTGCAGAACTTTCTGCAAGTCTTGTTAGTTTTGAAGACAATGGGAAATTGGATGCTCACTACTGAGCAAATGGAGACAGGTCCGCTCAATGAAACCTCTTGAAGTAACTATAGCTTAGCAGGCAAAGCCAGGGTTGGAGGACCAAGGTCGTACTTGGTGAGACAGACCACGATGCCATCCTCAGTCTATAGGGATGGGACTGGTTGGGTAGCCCACATCACAAGGTGCAGGAGCATGTCTCCACGCCAGAAAGAGAAGGAAAGGCAGGGAAGGCACTAAGCCCTCGTAGCTCTTGTCTCAGCCGTCTCTGTCACATTTTGGTCACAACTTCCACCTTCCTCTGCCTTGTTCCTGCATGTGCCAGCAGCCTAGCTCAAAGCAACCTGTCTGCATGAAAATGTTTCTCAGACATAAGCTGGTAGGAAGGCTGGAAGAGCATTATTGACCAGCCACTCTGACAGTGACTTTATGTCCAGGTTTCTCTCCTGCTGAGGCAGGGGCAGGATCCAGCCTGCAGGCTGCTGTTGGCCTGCTCTTTCTGCTTTAGCCCATGCCCTTAACTGCACCCACAGGCTCTGAAGGGTCCCAGGATGTCTTTCAGCAGTGCCTACACAGATCAGCTGTGTTCAGCATTGTCCATCTTCAGCTCACTTCAATCTGAGCATCCTGCTCTGGTTACTGGACCATGACCCCAGCTTCATGTGTCCTCCCATGACGATTGCTTACAATGGAGCCAGGTGAAGGAAGTCCAGAGACCAAAGGAAAAAATGGAAGGAAAAGCTTTCTCTTTTATCTAGTTCAGTAAAATCTGTAAGTGCCAAATGCATCTTGTCTTTCCTGAAGTGATAATCCTGTCCCCCTTCCTGTGTGACCTGGCTGTAGCCCTGGGAGGAGGAAGTAATTTATTTCAAGCCCTGTTGTTTTAAATATGTCTCAGCCTTTAGGTTGGCACCTGAGTCTGCCCAAGACACGTTTTTCACCTGCCTGCCGGCTTGTCTGCCTCCAGTTGCCTGGCAAGCAGAGCCCGGGATGGGGCAACCGCAGCGGGTGCCCCGCACAAAGGGCTAACAGGAGCACAAGTGAGGCTTATTTGTTTCACACCATTTCCCCAGCGCCCGTGCTGACAGCCAGCCAGCCTCCCACCATCCCCCGTGGGGCACCAAGCAGCCCCGCCACAGCAGGCGTGCCGCTGGGAGGATGCCAGCACTCTGCATCTCCTGCCTGTTGTCTTAGAAACAAACAAAGGGACATAGGCTTTTCTCTCCTCCTTCCTTTTTCTTCCCCCCCCCCCCTTCTTTTTCCTCCTTGAGTAATGTACTCTGTGCCAAGTCTCAAGGGGGAGGGAAGAGAGAGGAGAAAAAAAAAGAAAAGGGAGAGAGAGGAGTGAGAATATCAAAGACCAGGAAACATATTTGGAGACTAAAGACGAAAGCAAGAAGTATCGAGACAGCTACCCCGCTTGTCCCTGACTGCTGCCCTTCTGTGGCATGCGGCAGGAGGTCATGGCTGCCACACTGAGAGCAGTTGCATGAACCAGCTGTGACATCTGGCTTACATTGAGCGATCTGAAGGCTGGAACCGGACTATGTTTGTTTTCTCTTGTTTGAGCCCAAATCAAAGTTTTAATTAAAGAAAGCTCAGAGATGCTTTCAGTGAGACTGTCCAGGGTCAGCATACAGAGGGTGCTTTTCCAGGGATATGAGCTGGTCATGGTCCGACCCACTCCCTAAGGTGATGGGTGCCTTTTGGGGTCAGGGAGGAGTTGAAGTCTAAAGCAACAGGGTCGGATTGCAGTCAGAGGACCCTATAGCTTCCTCTGTGTATGTGGAGGCCCAGACCTGAGGAATGTCCCCAAGGATCTCATTGCCTCCTGCATGCCTCCAATTTCTGCAAGCAGCTATTCCCGTGGCTAATCATCCTCACTGCCCTTCTCCTTGCAAAACCACCTGGTTATTCCTGTGGTTCCTCCTTCATTTAAAGCCAGTCCTAGGGCTCTCCTCTCACCATTCCCAATGACAAGTACTGCAGCGATGCTCTCTGCCACTGCTGGCTGCAGCTCTGCTGCTGCTTAGCTACTACTGTAAGCTATTCATTCTCAAGCTTTTGTATTAAGCAATACTTTTTATTTAGATAATTGCTTTTCAGACTGTTAGTAAATCTTTAGGATAATTTCCAAAATAGAACAGCCCTATCCCAACTCCTGAGCAGCCAGTACCACCATAATAAAATATTACAAGCACATCAGATCTCTAGAAACCCCTTGAGTCATTTCCCAATGCCCATTAAAATTGCAGCAGCAGTTCATCTCTCCAGGGCTACACTTGTTTGGAAAAACACCCAACGCACATCCTATGCTGGCAATGCAAAGCCCACCCCATATAGCTGCAGCTTAGGCAATTCAGCCCAGAGTCAATAAGTCACAGTCAATCTGTAAACCAGAAACCCAAAGCAGAGAGGTAGGTTTGTGGGATCCTAGTCTACAAAGAATGGTATTAAAGGGCATTAGTTTGTTGGATAAAGCTGAGACATCTAGATTGGCTGCTGGTGATGTCACAGACACCCATGTGCCCTATAAATCTATTTTTTGTTTTTATGTGTAAATGATGTAATGCCCGCAAGCTTCCTCAGTCAGGGTTCATTATTTAATTTCTCAGGTGGCTGAAGTCATAGACTTTGTTGTGTCCACGGCCACCCATGATGTGTTCTCACTGCCCAGAAATGAACTTCCTCTTAGGCCTTGTTTTCCAATTGGCATCTGCAGAATCAAAAGTCCACTGACCACTGCATGTCATGGGAACACTTGGGAAAGTATCTCTGGAATGATGAAACCATTTTGACCCCAAAATAATGTGTGTGCTTAAACTAAGGCCATCTCTGACAGACAGAAGACAATCAGAGTCAAGTTTTGATATGGTGCCGTGTTAAGAAAAGACCCCTTCTTCATGACCAAACATCTATTTGGAAAATAACACTTACCAAGCGAGATAAAATCCTTGCTTTGTCTGATCTAATATTACACCTTTGACAGAATTTTACTCTGAATTCTCTTTACTAAATGGGAGTGCACCTTTATCAACATCACCAGGCTCCTAAGTCATCCCTGAGGGCTCTTGTCACCGGTGGAGTCATGGGGATTTATCTGTCCCTTTTGTCTTACCTACTGGTGATAAACACACCTCATGCTTTCTTTTAATCCTGCTAAACTTGCAACCTCAGTGTTGTTTGTTTTACCTAAACATTTATCAATCCAAGGAGTTAATCAGCCATGAAAAACAGTTTCCTGAACACAGAGGCTTTCCTACACTCGTCCAGCTGGCCCTGAGAAATTAGCCTTCTCCATAATACTGGCTAGTATTAAAAAAACTGGTGCCAAAACCAGGGGTTTTCTGATAATATCTGTGATCCTTCACTTTTTGGCAGGCTGAAATATGGCACCTTATTAGCAATTAAAATAAATTTAATGGAGCAGTGCAGAGGTCAAATTATTACCATATAAATACTGATTAGCATTCCTTAAACTGTGTAAATTCTTAAAGCCTGAAAGGATAATCTTCACAAATTGCATCTATTTTAATGAAACTGAATCAAACTTCTCACATAAAACTAGCTTTTAGAAGGGCCTGGTCTAAAGCCCAGTGAAATCTATGAGAAATTACTTCATCCCAAAGACTTAGATTAAACTTCCCCACTGCCAGAGTTAGGATTCTTACAGAGAAAACAGTACAAAAGACAACAGTAGATAAAAGCATGTATAGGAACAGAAATATATTTGCAAATATATGCTCACAGGCAAGTCAATTCTTCTACAGTAGTAAAGTCATATACCAGATACTTCAGAGAGTGGCTATTTGAGTCTATATGCACCATAAATATGGAAAGAACACAAGGAGACATCATTTTCTCACAGAAGAAAATCTGATGAAGACAACTTTTGATCTACAAGGCTGTGAATGACTAAAACTTATTATCTTCTGAAAGAACTTAAACAAAAAAGCCTAGCACCATTAGAAAAGAGAATGTTCATGCTGTAGGCAACACAAGTGGCTCCTGCCCTTTCTCACAGTGAAAATGCTCAAAGAATGTTTTTGGACAGGATGTTTCCAGCAAAGAGTCTCAAAACAGCATTTTACTTTCTCTCCATTTAATATAAACCAGAAATTAAACAGTAGCAATGAAAAGAAATTCGTAAGGAAACTTTTTGTCCTCAGCATCAGCTTTGTATTCAGGGAGAATTTTTGCTGTGGAAGAATAGGCAAGGACAAAAGTGGGCAAGTGGAGCTACTCAAAAGATTTACTCCCAAATATTTCCTCCTCTATTTTTATTCAGGCTTTCCTACACCAGGTGTGTACTGACCAGGATTTCATCACTGTAAACCTGTTCCCCCTCAACTTCCATCTGATTTTGATGTCTTTATTTTATCTTAGGACTTCCAGTCCCCTGGTATCCCCTGCCTTCTTTATTTTTTTGAATCACCCTTATTGCTGGAGGAGCAATGTGTGAGCAGCATGGTGAAGGACTCAGCAAGATGACTTGTACCCCCAGCCTTACCAATGGCCTGGACATTACCTTCTGCTTTGCTTGTTTTCCCCCACCCAGCCAGCACTTTTGCCTAGCTAGAGCACTACACCAGATGCAGACCATCTATCACTATGGACAAGCTTCATGAACAAAACCCAAAGGACACAGCTCAGTGTTCAGCCTTTGCAGGCACTGCCTGGCAGGAGCAGCACTTCACCCTCCATAAGCCTCTTCACTGTGTGCTGAGAAGGACATGGAGGTTACAGGGCAGGTCCCAGGGGCCTGAGCGGTGTACCAAGCGAAAACAAATTTGGCAGAGCTGACTTCCAAATATTACAAAGCAATACCATTTCCATGGAGGGTATGAACAGGGACTTTGAGCTGAGACAGGCGTTTTGCTGAATGTTTAGGGATATCATCCCTGTGCCAGGTTCGCTGGTAACGCTTGGCCAGCCAGAAAAGTCACCTCATGTCACAGACCTGCAGCAGCCATCCAGAAAGCTGCACCATGACGACAGCCAGGCTGAAACCCTCCCCTGCCCACACACAAGTTCTGCTGCTTCCCAAGTTTCAAGATGTCAGCCCCGAACCCCAAGGGTTGCACCATGGAGGGCAAAAAATAATCAGCCGTACACCGCAGGCTGCCACTGGGCACCCTGCATTCCCATGAGAAACTTGCAAAGTCGGATAAACTGCGTCACAGCAGCCTGCAAACCGGAGGCCTGGACGGTTTAAAAATACTGCCTGGCGCAGATTTCCCAGGCCATATATAGTTCACACATCTCACAGTAGCAGGAAGGAGTTGCAAAGACACACAGGGACACAGAGAAGGAAGAAAGTAACTGGGGACGCAATGGCCAGCGTGCAATAAAAACAGGTTAAAAATAGCCTGTGCCGCAACAGCTCCCTCCTAGCAGGGGGTGCAGGGGCCACTGGTTCTCCCTGCCCTTGCTGGCCCTTTTCTCAGCTGCTTGTTTTCTGGCAGGAGAAAAGGGCAGGAAGGAAGCTTCTGGTTCCTGTAGGCAGAAAGAGAGAAAATGACACCATTTTTTGACACCAGGCAGGCTCATGGAGGCTCGCACAGACACCTGGCCAGCACTGCAGGACTCCCTCCCCAGGGGGTGGGCTGGGGGCATGGGGAGAGCACAGCCTTGGATGGCCTCATTTGGAACCCCCAGCAGTGGCAGGCATGACCCTGAGGAATGTGGTGACACACTGCCCACAGATGTGATGCCACACTGACCAGCAGGGAACACAGCCTGGGCTTTGATAAGAGCTTTGAAACAAGTCTCATCTTCCTCCCCAGACCCTGTGCATATGTTGACTCCTGACCAGGAGGCAAAGCCAACCTGTCCAGCACTACTCTGGTAAAATAAAGAAAAAGCAAAAACTGCTTGTTCCACCCATCGTCAATTCTGTCCCACATCCCAGCCTCCCCAGAGCAGTTGCAAAGGGAAAGCAGCCACATGCCTAACAAGGTTATCTCTCTGAAAGGATCTTCTCCATCAACATCTCATAGCCTGGTCCCTTGCAGGGAAAGCGAGAATATGAAGGCGTGTCACACACCCTGGCCCCATGGCACATGCTTTCGTATTCTTGGGTTTTCAGGCTTTTTCTTCATTTTACCAGAGTGAGGTTGGACAGGTCAGCTTTGCTGGGGTGCTCACCTGGCTGCTGGAAATCCTGAAATATCCTTGCTTGCTGAGCACCACCTGACCTGTGGCTTGGGTAGAAAGAAAGAGGTACTGGTATGTCTCCAAAAGCCGTGCAATTCACACAGAATCACAGAATCACAGAATGTTAGGGATTGGAAGGGACCTCGAAAGATCATCTNATAAACATTGATTAGGTCACCCCTCAGTCTCCTCTTTTCCAAGCTAAAGAGACCCAGCTCCCTCAGCCTTTCCTCATAAGGGAGATGCTCCATTCCCTTAATCATCTTTGTGGCTCTGCGCTGGACTCTCTCCAGCAGTTCCCTGTCCTTCTTGAACTGAGGGGCCCAGAACTGGACACAATATTCCAGATGCGGTCTCACCAGGGCAGAGTAGAGGGGGAGGAGAACCTCTGGTTTTAATTTGTTCATTAGTGTGCTGGGATTTTTTTCTTTTATTCTTGATCACTTGCATCCTACAGGCCTGGCTGTCCTGGCTGCAAACAACTTCTGTCAACTCCTAGATGTCGACACGAGGCACCAAGAGGGGTCCAAGCCAAAAGCCCAGATTCCAAACATCCCTGAACTTTGGAGAAGTTCAAATCAGAGCACACATCTTTAGTGAGAAGAGGAAACATGATCCCAGCTCTGGGCAATAGAGGTAACACTCCAGTGTGGTCTGAAGGTGACTTCCAGAATATGTGGTGTGGAACAGAGCAGAGGAGGAGAGGGAAAAGCAAGAAGGCATTTTTCATATGTTAAAAAAAAAGCTCTAGGAGGGAATTGGGTGTCTGCTGTCTGTGGGAGGGTGAGGAAGGTTGCTGACAGAGTAAAGGGGGTTAAGAGAGGTGGATGAACTCTGAATGGAACAAGGACTGATACCAAAGAGCCCTGTAGGCTGTCAGAGAGGTGTCAAAAGTCAGGAAGGAGCAGAAAGCCCAAGAAAGCTAGCTTCAGGGAGAAGTCCATCAGAGTACCTCTGCATATCTACAAGATCTTGAGACTGACAGCTGTATTCAGGCTCACACAGGTCCCTGCCATGCTCTCTGCCTGCCTTTCACAAGGACCAAAATCCTCCTAATGCCTCAGCTCCAGTTCTCTTTGCAGGGGAAAGATGCCTCCTGCTAGGAGGGCAGCGCTTGGCACCGGCTGTGCCGTGTGTGGGAGAGTGAGCAGCATCACCCCTCTGCGTGCTGCCGGCAGCACCCACCCCAGCATCTCCAGCTAGAAGGGCAGTATGGGCTTTTTCCTCTGGAGCAGAAGCAGCTGCACACTGCTTCTCCAGCTATCAGTTTGCATCTCAGTTTATCACTTAGGCTTGCAAGAATTAAAGCCAGACACTAACAACGTCGGGCTGCAGAGATGCCTTTTTCACTCTTTATGGACTCTCTGATTCCCATTCCGAGAAAGGCTCCCTGGATGGACTAAAGAAAGGCAGCAAACTGCCTAACTGTGTTTGCCTAATGCTAAATTAGTGCACTGGGTGTGCTTGGACATACCAGTCTCTGTATGTCCCAGAACAAGCCTTTAGCTTGAACTTAGAGAGCATCAGGCTGCAGGATGGTTTGGGGAGCCACCCCTTCAAATTACACAGGCTTAAGGTTTAAGGTCAGAGTAGTGCACAGCTTAGGGGGACAGTGGTTCGGGCCATGCTTGCAAAAAGGTGGGATGACAACCCCAACCATGATCATGCATATGGTATGTAGGCAAGGGTGACTATGTGTGTGCCATGCCCCTCTCACGAGCCAGGGTAAGGAACTACTGGAGATATCTCACCTCCCTTTGGCCAGCTGCCAGTGACTGGTTAGACAGCTTTTGTGCCATCCCACACCAGCCACAGAGAATAAAGGAGAGTGTCCTGGCTCTCACTTCCTCAGTTAACAAGTACCACCACTAATTAACTGACAGTAACATGGAGCTATTCTTGGCCGTAGGTGGATCTTACTGAGGTCATACTGGTTGTGGGTAATGTAATTTATTACCCTGTGAGGCACTTTGGGATACAGTGTGAGAAGACCACTCAGAAAGTGCCAAAGAAATAAGTAAATTGCCAAACCAATCCAAGTCAGGATTTTCTCCGCAAGGTAATATGTTCCATACTTGCTGTGCCTCTGAGAAATAAAGCACTGGAGCTGCACTGGCTCCAGTGCAATGCTGTAAAGATTTCCAAATACATCGGTGGAAACAGAGAACTACTGTGCTCAAGAGGTGGGTCTTTGGAGCAAAAGAAGTGAAAGGCTTTGATTTTTCCTTAAAGCAACTCTGAAGACAAAAATCCACTCTGTGGAAAGGCCACTCAGCTGTCAAAGAGAAGCATCGTGCTTTGGGCAGGCGGGCGGTTCTTCCTGCACAGCATTGGGGTCACCCCGTCCGGACTGCATTAGGACTGGAGATGTACTCAAAGTGAACTCTACCAAATTAGCTGTACATGATGCTGCATTCCCTCCTTTCTCTGAGGATCAAAGTGTCTGGATCCAGTCCCAGCTTTCTGCAGATAGCAGGTCACAGGACTAGTTTGCACTTCTTTGCTGCTTGTAATACACCGTGTTAGAGATTCCTCTGGATTTCCTAGTTTGTGCCCATATACGCTGGAGGCTGCTGGTCACATTTTTTCCCTTTAGTACTCTGAGCTAATCTAGTGACCTGGGATATTTCTACAGACTCTTAACACCAGTTTAGACTCTCTGGCAGCATTGCATCTCATTATAAACTGCTACTGCTGTTCTTGCCCAAATGCTCTTTATGATTCCCCTGTTTTATATAAAAAAGCTGATTCTGTCATTCGAAAGGTTTCTCCCACCAGCACAGCATCATGAGGGCAGGTGCAGCAGCTCCGCAGCCTGACTTGGATTAAACCCCTTCTGAAAGGTGGAGGGAGAAAGACAAGGCTATCTGGTCTGGTAAGCAACAAGGCATCCCCAATGCCTAAGCAAAATGCATGTGAAGAATAGGAGGAAGGGGGAAGATAGCAATAACTGGGAATCCATTTTACTTGTATAAAAGTGTTAATTAGTTGTTTATCTGCAGGCACACTGCAGGCTTCACAAAGGCACACACAAGTTACAGCAACTTATTACTAGTAGGGTCTTGGAGACTCTCTCTGTAATTTAAATTTGTGATCAAGCAGCAGCAATGGGTAATTCAAAAGCAAAGAGCAGAACATGCACATAGATATTATTCTTTAAAGAGATAACGTGGTTTTGTGCCATAGGACTAGGTGATAAATTGACTGTAATTTTAACCATTGTTGTTGTTTAAGCAACAGATGATACATTTCTAATATGCAAGTGATACCTTTAGAGTGAGTAAATTTTTTACCTATGCAGTTTATCTGTCAGTAGAAGCAGACACATGTTGAGACTAAGCAAGAATTTATGTCAAATCCAATAAATAGTTTTCGACTAAAAAGCAGACAGAATTGAGAAAAAAATGTTTGCAGAAAGATTTATTTAATTTTGGAGTGATAGCTTGTGACCTAATGTTCCCATTTAATTAAAAAATAAAAATAAATCCCTAAGTCCAAAGTACTCTGTTGATTTGAAGATAAATCTTTTTTCCAGTTCTCACACCCAGCTATAGCAGCACATGTTCCCAGTGTCCATCCTCCCCAGAACATAAAAAGTTTTTAAGGACTGAAAGAGGGAGGAATTTAAACAGAGGCATCTTATCAGCAAAGAAAAAAAATATGACAGTGCTCTGGATAAAGCATTTAAATGCTTTATTTCATTTGTGAAAAATACATTGAGTATAATAATAGAATAGCACTAAATTAAACTTTCCCAACTCAACTGGGACTGGAAGCATCCTGAAGATTTTGGCTTGGGATCCTTCTTTGCAACATTTGTTTTAAAATATCTGATTGCTGGAGGAGTGAAGATCATTCCCAAAATAAAACTGACCTTCGTAATTATTTTCATAGGCTATTTTTGACAAGGCTGATTGATTGAATACTATTTCCAATAAGTGTATTTTAAAAGTGACACATTTGTCTTTCCTTGTTGTTCAGTGTTCAGTTCACAAAGGTATTTATTAAAAAGTACCCATAACCTCTTTTACAGAATATTTTTTGGCCAGGAGACTGTTTAAGACAAGCTGTGAGTATTGCCAGCCTATATCTGAACTGTGTTCATCACAGATAGCGACCATGGCATTTTCTGTGCTCTGCTGGGTGGCTGAAAATCACCTGCAGACACGGTTTTGGAGGCGCTGCTTCCAACCGTTCATTGAAACTCCCATTTCCACATTTCACAAGTCTCAAAAAAATCAACATTTTTCAAGTGTGTTGCAGCCAAGAAGTCAACAGAAAGGTTTACTGAAATGTTTCCACGCAGAAAACAGAAAAAATTAGCAGAATAATGTTCAAAGTGAGGCCAACAAGCTATATTTGGTACAGGACAGCCTGTTTTTTCACAGCTGCATTCAGAGGCAAAGAAAACATTTCCCTGGGCCTAAGGACTCCCTAAACAGGAATGGGCTTCCAGGAGGGAGGATGCACAGCACCGTGTAAGCACTTCATAGCAATGAAATACAGGATCATATGGCAGCCGCTTACTGTTGAAGATTTTCCCTTTTCATATGTGGCAAGTCACAAATTCAAAGCAAAAAGTTGCATGAAATGGAGCTGTAACTTTATATCTAAAAGCATCATTGAATTATAAACTGAGTATCTTGGCCATCGGCCACACGAGAAGAAATGTTTGATTAATCTGTGTAAAAAAATAGTTCATATTTCAAAAATGGAAAGTTAAAATCCAAGACTAGCCCTTAATAACCACACAATGACCACAAAAAAGCCCACAAAAACTCAAATTCAATTATCTGAAATATTATTGTTTGATAGTACTTTAGCTTTCTAGTTCGGACACTAAAACATTGCTGATGTATGAATGGCAAAGGGTGAGACCAACATTTTTCCCTTTGCTGAGAAAATCAGTTTGGCAGCTTTTCTTGAGCAGAACAGTTTTTCCTTTCAGAATAGTATCTACCTAAAACACCCTATAACATAGCTGCTAGGAGCTGAGTTATGAGGAAACAGTAAAGTGCAAAAAAAAAATTGAGGAAAAATTGGAAAAAGAATGAAAGAAAATGAAACTGAAAAGAAATTGAAGAAAAAAGAAAATTTAAATTAAAAAAA
>VZTO01012903.1:20877-75883 GCA_013400615.1 Syrrhaptes paradoxus | reverse complement strand
CTTTGATAATGGTTTTCTATATGCCCTTGGTATTTTGCATTTCCTGAAATATCCAAATCTGTTTAACAATGCATCTTCTGCTTTTGAGATGTTTGGCTACCACCCTGGAAAATATAAGATTGACCCTATCATTTATCCTTCTTTCAGTTAGTTCAGTTTTCCACATTACTCTTCAAATCCGTCACTGTCTAAGGAGAAATGTAAACCAGCCCATATGGAGTACCAAATGAAGGCAGCAAGATCGCTTCAGCAAGTCAAGCTGTTTCTGAAATCCCTACACCACACTAGATCACATTGACTTCCTACATATCCAAACACAACAACACAACTCTTTTTTTGTATTGAATAAAACTCATGCCACCTCCAAAAATGAAGACATTACAAGGAATCCGGGTGCCATAAGCTTACTAATCAAACAGAAGACCTCCCTGTGAACCTCGGGAACAAAACCATATTCAAGCCCTATTATCTTTATATCCGCCACCAGGTTTCATTATTCCCATCCTAGGGTGCATAGTTTTTGAGCCCTCCTGAACTGTACAGCAACTGCCCACAGAACGTGCTCTCCGGGGAGACACAAGGGTGGGAACCCTGGGGGTGCTGCAGTGGGACGGTGCCACAGCACCCCACTTTTCTATATGAGATGGGTCCTTGTCTCCCTGGGCTCTGCCTTCAAACTCACATTCTCCAGGAGACAGAAATTCAGACTTTCCTGTTACCAGACGCTTGGACAATCACACCCTCAGCAGCAAGGGGCATCCCCACCATGGGAACCCCACTGACATCCTAACACTGTTCTCTTCGTGCTACCACTGTCAGCAGTATCTGTCCCCTCCATTCTTTTGTCAGGATCTTGAACCTCCTAAAATCTGCCTAAGGATTGCTCACCTCCTCTCATTCCAGTTCCCTTTTTTCCCTTTCACACATCACCCAAATCGAGCTCCCCTGCCTATTAGGTTTCCTTGTATTGTTTAGTTTCAAAATTTGATGCTGGATCAAGTCTTTGCATGACCTCCTTCCTCAGGAGTTCTGGGTCTGCAGAACTAGGAAAGCTCAAAAACATAGAAGTGATGACATTTAATTGGGGCAACCAGGCTTCAAACCAAAATGTACATAATACACGAAAAAAATGTGGTATCTGTGGCAAAGAAACAAGGACAGACATTTTGGGCTTCTTAATCTCTTCCTGCTTTTGCGTGAAAATAGTTCTTTCTGATGCTCTTCCAAGAAATGTGCAGGAAACATCCAAATGTCTTATTTTACTAATTTTTAATGTTAATGAGAAAAAATGTCTTTTTCTACTTATAATAAAGTCTGCTTTAAACAGCAGATTAAAAAGGACTGCAGCTGCTAAGGTTATTATGAAAAAATAAGGTTATTATGAAATATGGTTTGCCAATTTGCACTTTATGTAATGCTTTGTGCTATTTTATCCCTATACTTATGTGTCTTTTCTATGAATATGTAATTTTATTTCTTTATTTGATTACAAGAATGTGACCTTTTATTACAGTGTTCACACCTGAAGAGATTTGTCAGCTCTGGTATTATTTAATTTGTTTGTTATACTTCAGAAAATGGCACAACAGATTTCAAAATTAACTAGACTTAAGACAGAAAGAGAGATGGCAAATTTGAAATCCGGGTGCCGGATCACTTTAAGTACTCAGGTCTCCTGAGTCATGTTGCTTTCTTTAACTACAAAACCATCATAAGCGTAACCATGCACTATCAGTATTTGGTTAGCTAAGTGACATTCAGCTTTCATCCAGGCAGTGCTGAAGGGACAATCAAGAAAGGATTTTTCTAAGGGCATAATTCTGGGCAGTGATACTAAGCAGTATGATGTCAGGCATGGTACCCTGCATCTAAGATGTAAAATAAAGATGTAAATGAAATGATGTAATACATGCTTACTGGAGAAAATCCTAGCGTTTTTACTTAGCATGCAGCCTGACAACTTGCCTAAATTTCATGCTGGAATTCCCAGCATTTTGCCCACCAGGATAGACATCCAGGGCATGGCTAAATGCCATTTCACTGGTGGTCTCCACTGGTTACTGGGAAATGGATGACAGATGGCAGATTTCACTGCAATATGAACTACCTTTCCCTGGTTATAGCATGTGGTTTTGTCTACGTGTGAAGACGCAGAGAAAATAATATGTTGTTGATAAATATAATTAATTATACTAACCATGTATTTTTTTCTGAGGTACATGCAGGGACCTCTTAGATGATGTCAAATGTGTATTCCAGGCAAATCCAATGAGTGGACTGTTCCCATGTTGTCTATACCTTGCATGGGGGAGACACATGGAACAGACAAATGCGATGCTTATTTCTAAAAATGCAACCCCAGAAAAAGTGTTTGTTTAAAATATGCAATTTTGCAAACACAGAAGTGATTTCACAACACCTTGCCCCCAGAAGAGTACAAAACAAGTTTTAAATTAAAAAACACCTTCTCCCAAATGGGAAAAAATAATATATATTATATTTTTGATTATATATTTATCAAAATAAAAATTTCCATTTTTGGAGGACTGGGGGAGTAAAAACTTTATGAGCATGAACTTTTATTGGGATTATAGCAGTCAATTTAAGATCTGTTCATTTTTATGGAGTTTGAAATGAAAGAAATTTTAGCAGGTCATTGTAGGGGTCTAACAGTGCCTCCTCCTGAGTAGAGACTTGTGAGAAGGGAACTTTACAAACCTGGACAATGTCAGACTGTGTTTTTCACTTATTAGTACAAAACCAGTCCCACCTCCTGGGAAGCTCAGAGAGAGTTTGGAATGTCATGCATGTGATACATTTTTCAACAATCTGGAGAAGAGAAGCAATGTGAATTGGCTTGTTTCAGTATTTTTGTTTACTAGTGGTTTGCTTGTCTCCTCTCACATCTCTAGTGCAATGCATTTTCTCTCTATTGTTTCGTTGCTGGAAACAAGTGAAAAAGTCACTTTTTCCAAACATGAAGTAACTATGCTATGTTTGATTTTTTTATGTAGTGTAAGTTTTCACAAAATTGCCATAACTATACATGCAGCCCAACAAAACAATTCTGAGAGATGTATATTTCTTACTGATATTAAGATCATCCTTAATTGCTTCAGTCAGGTTTAAAAAAACTAAGGCTTGAATCAATGAACCATTTTTTTCAATTCTCTTCTCTAATAAACAAAAACTGTTAAAATCTGTAGAAGTGATGGTTTAAAATGTACAAAACCCCTATTCTCAAATTTCATAGAAACAGCTGGGTTTCTTCTCATTTACCTTGGAACTCCAACTGTGTAGCTTCACTGAATTTAGCAGGCTTATGCTACCTGTCAGAAGAAAAAGATTCAAGACCAATTTTTGTCTGTGATGCATACAAATAATACTAATAATACAAATTTGTTAATAAAAATTCCATTTATTTTCAAAAAGCTTTAGTAAAAATGGGAGGAAAGAAATAATTATCTCATAGATAGGAAATAATTCCAAAAGGGTTCATAGAAAAATTATTGGATTTTCACTTTTCAAAAAAGGATCAGGACAGAAGTTTTCACTGAAATATTTTTTCTAATATTTGCTATGCCAGCAATATCTCCTCTGAAATCTGACCACAATCATTCATGTTAAAGTGTGCATTATTTTATGCAGGCTCAGCAAACATTGTTGCCAGCTTTCTGAATCAAGAAAGAAAAGGACTATTTACTACTAGAGAAATACATCTTTCCTGTCTTGATAAATTTTACTAGTTTAGAATTACCAGCACCTGCTTAGTAGGTTAATTTCTAGATGGCTTGTACAGTCTGCAGAGATTTTGAAAGGCATAACTGCCTGCTTAACGACTGATAGGAAATCAATGAGTTTTCAGTGCAAACGGAACTGGGCAAAGAACCAGGAGTGTGTGCTGGGGGAGGGAGGGGTTGCAGCACTGACAGCTCCAGGAACAGGAATGGGACAATCGTAAATGGTTGAACAAAATGCTTTGCTTAACATTCCATTTGATTTTTAAAAATGCAATTTTTTGAGTGAAAAACCTATTTTGCTGTTTTTGTTTTGCTTATTGTTGTGTTGCCCACTTATGTCACCAGAACACTTCGAAGCTTATGTGCCACTCAGAAGCTGAAAGGTGTAATCACAATACAATAAATAAATGGCTCCAAGGGCCAGGCCTGAGAAAGTCCAGGACAAGGCAAAGTATGCAAAATATGGGATACACATTTTGCCTTCACTGTGGCAGCAATAAAAGCTGATTCCAGTCTGGATGTGTACTTGCATTTGCTGCACAAAGGTGGTTAACAAGGATACATTCCTAAAAGTTCAGTGAGATATTTGTGGCTGCTGGGTGAAATTCTATCATTTGTGCTGTGCAAGACTCCAGACTACATAATCACAATGGTCACTTCTGGTCTTAAAATCTATGAATTTTTGAATAAAGTAGTGTAGATAAATGTGAGCTGAGGGAAAACCTTTCTGTCTGACTTAGCTTAATGACACCATTGTCTGAGCTATTTGAGGGAAACAGAGTAAGTGGAATGCAATGACTGAAGCAGATCATTGATATAACTTTTTTAATATCTGTATGGAAAATAATGTGTACTGTCAGTTCTGTCACTAAGTGAAGGGGTCAGTAGGGATGGATGTACGCATTAGTGCACTCATTTGTCTTCTTTATAAGAGTATTTTAAATGGGAAAGCAGATAGACAAATCATTAGAAATATCATTCAATCCTCATTAAAATTTGGAAAAAAAGAAAATGTTTAACACAATATTTTTCCTTGAACACTCTACTGTGTAAAAGATCAAATTCTATATTGTGCATGTTATTTCAAAGAGGTGATACGGCAGTTGCCACGGTAACAAGACTTTTTAAAAGCTAAAATAAAGGATGTTGCTGACATGACCCATCATAACAATAACTCACATGACCATGAGATTCAGGAAGATAGGATAATCTAGAAGAAAAAACAACTGAAAGGAAAAATAAAATCCTAGAATTGCATCTAATCTTCTAAAGAAGTTTCTTCTCTCTTGTGTATCAATAAAAATAAACACATCTCTCAAACACCTTCCAGAATTGTAAGTAAATATGTGTGTCTGTAGTTATTATTTTACTTGTTATAAGTAACCATGATTTTTTCATTTAAATATATATGGTACTCCAGGTATGGATCCATCCTATTTTCACACCAGAATTTTTTTTTTTGTTCATCAAAGGTTAGGAGGGTTGCAGAGCAGTGTGAGGAGAGATGGCTCTGCAAGGGTGTGCATCCCATAGCAGGTGCCTGCCATGTACTGCAAGACACGAGGGAGTTTGACGTACGTAATCCTTCAACGATGGCACCAAGCTCTGCAGTTGAGCAGAGGGCACACATGGCTCTCCCTTTGAGCATGAACCCCTGGTGCAGAGGAGCAGCAATAAATCCCTCCTCCGTGACTAGCTGGTGGCCTGAGGGCTGTGTCTGGTACCGGGGAAACAGCACTGTTGACCTCTGCTGCTGACAGCTGATTGATCTTTCTTCTTACTCTTTCTTCCATAGCTGAACATTTACCTGAAGGCCTGTTCTGCCACTGCTCGTAAAGAATTTACATTCTGTTGGTAAGTAACCAGTAGATGTTTTCAAAAAAACTGTGGTTAAAAAAGTACATGGTGAAATACAGTAAAAGACACAGCGCTGTCACCAATAACAAAGTTATTAAGTCTAAAGATCACCTATGACTACCAGTAGCAGTTGCACTAAGGATTTGTTACGATCCCCAGCAATATGTCATCAAAGCTTCATAAGCCCGTTATGGATGAGCAGTGATAGTCTGGGACAGTGAAATCTGCGTGATGGAGCAGCAGCCATGCAGCCCCTCGACCCCCAGGCTCATCAAGGCTGCAGGCAGCCCTCCTCTCGGACCCAGGCACCTTTCCTGGCTGCAGGAACCAGCAACAAGGTTTGCTAGAGATCCCAAATGTTTTGTTGCCTTAATGGGTAGGTAGCCTTTTCTTCTAATATTCCTTCTCTTTTGATTAAGATAATTTTTTCACGTCTGTATTGACATTTGAGACCACTTTTGACCTATGATGACAGGGGAGTTCTTTCATATCTATGTTTATATGCATGCACATACACACACAAATATGTATATGAAAATAGGGATGGAAAAATGAATTTTTAATTAATTCATTCATTCATTCATTGGTTTCCTTCCTATATGAAAGTGAGCTGTCATCTGTCAAATAAATGTTTCTTAATGTCCCTTCAAATTTTGTAAAGTATTTTACATTTATTCTCTATTATTGCAACCGGATGGTATAAAAAGTTAAGACCGTGTTAATTTAATGCTTTGTACTTTAATCTTTTTTTTTTAATACCATACCCAATTAATCACTGTTTATAATTTCTTTAATATTAAGCAATTGACACCCCTAGCTAATCCAGCTTCCCATTTCCAAAAATAGACAGGACCTGTGTTTGACTGAGTTAATGTGGCTAAAATGAAAACACAATAAAAGACAATTTGCAGTTCATGTAAAATGAAGGATACAAAACTTAGATCCAATGAAACAAGTTACAACATGCTACGGTTTTCATATTATACCTGCTAAGAGAAGTTATGGTTTTCATACTACAGGTATGAAAATACAAAATTCAATCTCATATTCATAAAGAGACTGGGAAGCTGAAAGACATTTTTAATCAACCAGCTCAGTAACAGTTTTGAAGCAAGGGACAACAGCTAGGTGCTCAACCATAGGACCTTTATAAATCTGTCTTCTCCACCTTTGAATGCAAGAAGAGGTACACTGCAGTCTGTATTTTCTTTCTGCTGACAAAGTTAATGCAGAAGTTTGCGTAAGGACAAGGCTGAAATTTTGTCTAAGCATCTAATTGACACATTTGTTTGGAGTCTGCCCATTTGGGACTGAAACCAGAAATTGAGCCAGAAATAATCAGAGCTCTCAGAAAGGACTATGCATAAGTCATTTTCCCTAGAAGCAATTACAGCTTGTTTCCATCTTATTGTACGCAGATTTAATCCTTTTAATGAACTTTCATTGCAAATTCTTCTTTCCAGGTACCCATAACTTAGGGTAAGTATAAGTCCTTCTTTACACTTCCTGTTATTTTTGCAAGCAGTTTTATTTTTTAGGAAGGGATCAAGAAGGTGAAACATTAAAATTTTATTTTACTGTTCTAGAGTCTTTACAATCCAAAAAACCCCACCCAAACCAAATAAAAAAAAAAATCAAGAAGCCTTTCAGAAGCATTTATTTTTTTTCTTGGATTCAGTTAGCTTGTGTTCTCTGATATCTTGTTCTTGAATATCACCTTGTTTACAATCACTGTGGTCAACGGACTCATTGTACAGCAAACATAATGTGATGCCAAATGTAGGTCCATAGTCTGAAATCTGGATGTATCTGGTCCCAGCCATCATCATCTCCTGGCTAACCTTTCAAAAAAGCCCTTTATGGTCAGGAGACCAGGCTAGTTACTGATTTAAGTACTTTGTTGGAAATCCAAAGTAATGCTGATATTCATGGAATTATTGGAATATTGTTGGCAGTTATCTGCAGTAGAGGGAAATGCCAGTTAAGGAAAAAAAAATCTTTCCTATATTGATTGTTTTAGTTAGTATGACAGAAAATGGAAATTCAATTCTTAAGTTGTCTGATTAAGATCTTCCAAAGAACTGTGGGAAAAACTGATCTCACAGTTTTGTTGCTGAAAAAAAAAATTATTGTTTATAGTTTTACTCAAACAAAAAACTTTAATTTTAGCCAAAATATAATTTCTGTATTTTATTTTGATTTTCTGCATAAAAACTTCTGAGTTAAGAAAATGTCTATGGTTATTTGATCCAAATAGTTTTTGAAAAAGAAAAAGGTAACTTTTTGATATAAAATTACTTTGAAAAATATTATTATAACCTTTTAATATTTTCATATTCTATAACCCTCACCGACAATACAAGTTTGGTGCACATGGGCATATTGGCTTAGTGTCTTCACTGTGCTTCCCAGAATTGTTAAACCAAACAACTTCATCCAACTGCACTTCAAACATTGACATATAGTTAATTCCAACCAGAAGAAGAAATTAACAGAGGACTGGGGTTTTAACCATCGGCGAGAAGAACAACCTACAAAGAACAGAGCAGGAACAATCTGTGAAATTACAAAAATGTAAGGAAGCCATGAGAGGTTAGCAAGAGTCTCCCTCTGATATGGCACAGCTGATATTGAGGTAAGTATAAAGAAAATATGAAAACACAAGACAGCATTTCCCCAGAATACTCTCCAGGCCTTCAGTGACTTTTGGCTCAGCCATAGGTGGTTGTTTGTGTAGAATAACCTCAAAGGGCTTTTTTTCTATGAGTTTCTCCGCTCTCTGTTGGAAGCTGCACATATTTTAAGTCAACCATATCATACAGCAGAGAGTCCCAAGCTCACCTATGAGCTGTGCCACAGGTCACATCCTTCTGTTGGTTTTCAATGCATCACTTTCTAATTAAACATAATTGTCCCTCATTTTCATACTGATAAAGGCAGTAAACAGTTTTTCTCCTCATCTCACCCTCTGTGATACAGGCTTATAAACGTGCATAACATTTCTTCTCATCCCTTTTCCTGACTGGCAAATTCTTTCTTTTTTAACTCTTTATGAGTGCCATTCGATACCTCTTACCACCCTTACTGCCCTTCTTCTAAATGTCTCCCAGTCCTGCCATACATTTATCGAGGCGGGGGAGCAGGACTATACACAGCATTTGAGGAGTTGATGTGCCATGGATTTACGTGATGGATTAACAGTGCTCCCATGTTTCTCACTGCTCCTTTCTAGGTTCCTAATATTGGATTGGGATGATGGAAGGATGGCACTACACAGTAGGTGTTTGTATCAGCTTAAATGAAATGAAAGGAAAGTAGCCACCCAGATGTAAACCCTTCCCGTTGCGTTTACAAAAAATTATAGTGGATAAACCATTGTCACATTTCTGTCTGCTTCACAACCACTGGATTCATTGTATTATTGTGGGAACAGCACCCTGTTAACACAGTTAATGCCTCCCATAAAGCAAGTCAGTGGAAAGGCTGAGGTTCAGTAAGGCTGGTAAAAAGTCAGTACAGCTACGAAATAGTGCATTTTTTCCAGAATTTTCATTTATCTATTAAAAACTCAGAGCCAAACTTCTTAATTCTGAGTTTTATCCTCTGTGTGCAAAGGAAATCTCATATAAGAAAAACCACTGCAGTTACTCAGAGTTTGCTTAAGGTATTTGTCTTCATATGTCTGCTCAAAGGAAAGAAAACGGCAGAATTCCTACAAGCATCAGTTGTCCCTTTGACAGTAATTTATTCTTCTAGCCAAAATAAAAATCCATTGAATGCAAACCACTGTAAGTTTAAACAAATATATTTCCTTTTTCTTTTTCTTCTGCCCCAGAGAGTCACTTGCATGTGCTGCAATCTGCCTCAGTGGTTCTGGAAATCACTGCTACTCTTGCTGCTCTCCTCAAACCGGTGGAAAAAGAGTAGGTGGAAAAGATATGAGAGGAATAGGGAGAAGACGGAATGGCGGATGCAGTGGAAGGTGGAGAACTGACATCAGTATTTAAGGTATAAATTTGTTATTAAATGGCAAGGAAATGAACAAATATCATTTAAAATTAGCAAGGTGGGTTGCTGAGATACGTGCAGAAAATACTCACTTCAGGAACATTTAAAGAAAACACAAATTATCTTTTGATGATCTGTGTGTCCTGCAGTCTTCCTATTCCTTTAGTGAGCAGAGCTTGCTGCATGAAGAGCCACAGATAAATACAGAGGTTTAAGTTCAACTGTGTTTTCCTCTCTGTGAGATATAAAATGATAATATTGCAAAAAGCACCCACTCTTATGACCTTGCTGAATTCTTTTTTTGTTTAACTCCCAGCTGGGATCTGAAGGTTAGTATTTTTCTAAGCATTTTACAAACCTTCAAAAATATTAGCCTACCTATTCATGTGCTATCTGAGCCCCAGGGAGCTGAAAAGAAAACTCAGGGTATGCACAGCTCTGAATTTGAATTATTATCCATTGGAGCTTTGGTGTGATAACTTTTCATGGGAGTGAAAAGGCACAGTGGTTCTGAAAGGGACTATGTGTGTTTACACTAGCTCATGGAGCAGATTCTTGGTTTTTATACACATTAATTTCTCTCTGCTAGCCCTTCACTTCTCTTTGACAGTGCTTTCTGAATCACAGTTAAGAAAATGAGGAAATTTTCATAGACTGTGAAAATGTGACATGGCAGAATGCAACACCATGTGAAAACTTATGCAGAATTTACAATCAAACACAAAGATGGTTTATATAGCTTTTGATTTTTTTTTAATTGTTCAATATTCAAAGAAGACAAACGATTTGTATATTCATGGAAAAATCCTTTCACAACCAAAAGGGCTCTCTTTCTTTTAAAAAGGAAGGAAACTGTCACTTAGTATTTTAAAATTAATATTTTCCCTTCCAAGTACATGTCATTCTCTGTAAATATAATGTAACCAACACGTGCATTTACAGATGGTTACTGATGTTGGGGGGTGGGCCTGTGTGCCCCCAGGAATCAGTTGCTGCATATGCAAAGTCTGTTGCTTTTCCTGAGTGACCTTCAGGGCTAGGGGCACAGACNAGTGCTCCCATGTTTCTCACTGCTCCTTTCTAGGTTCCTAATATTGGATTGGGATGATGGAAGGATGGCACTACACAGTAGATGTTTGTATCAACTTAAATGAAATGAAAGGAAAGTAGCCACCCAGATGTAAACCCTTCCCGTTGCGTTTACAAAAAATTATAGTGGATAAACCATTGTCACATTTCTGTCTGCTTCACAACCACTGGATTCATTGTATTATTGTGGGAACAGCACCCTGTTAACACAGTTAATGCCTCCCATAAAGCAAGTCAGTGGAAAGGCTGAGGTTCAGTAAGGCTGGTAAAAAGTCAGTACAGCTACGAAATAGTGCATTTTTTCCAGAATTTTCATTTATCTATTAAAAACTCAGAGGCAAACTTCTTAATTCTGAGTTTTATCCTCTGTGTGCAAAGGAAATCTCATATAAGAAAAACCACTGCAGTTACTCAGAGTTTGCTTAAGGTATTTGTCTTCATATGTCTGCTCAAAGGAAAGAAAACGGCAGAATTCCTACAAGCATCAGTTGTCCCTTTGACAGTAATTTATTCTTCTAGCCAAAATAAAAATCTATTGAATGCAAACCACTGTAAGTTTAAATAAATATATTTCCTTTTTCTTTTTCTTCTGCCCCAGAGAGTCACTTGCATGTGCTGCAATCTGCCTCAGTGGTTCTGGAAATCACTGCTACTCTTGCTGCTCTCCTCAAACCGCATGAATTTCTGAACTTTTCTGAACTCAGAGAAATTAAACCTATGGACAATTTGAAGAAAAATACAGAGGCATGAGGATATGAAAAGGAAAAAGAAACAGTTGTAAATAAATAATTTTTGCTTTCTTCTTTTTAAAGAAATTCTGTTCACATATAAAAAAGAGCAAAGCTGTAATTATGAAATAAGTATTTTTGAAATGACATGTTTTTAGAAATTAAACGTTCACTGAACATTCTCTGTTCTAAAAGTCCTACCAGTCTGTTAATAATCTAATCATAACAGACTAAAGAAGTTGTGTGAACATTTAACTCTTGAACAATTGCTCACAGGCAATATTTGGTGATGGTGAGACTGAGGGATGAGGAGGTGGAAAAAGAGTAGGTGGAAAAGATATGAGAGGAATAGGGAGAAGACGGAATGGCGGATGCAGTGGAAGGTGGAGAACTGACATCAGTATTTAAGGTATAAATTTGTTATTAAATGGCAAGGAAATGAACAAATATCATTTAAAATTAGCAAGGTGGGTTGCTGAGATACGTGCAGAAAATACTCACTTCAGGAACATTTAAAGAAAACACAAATTATCTTTTGATGATCTGTGTGTCCTGCAGTCTTCCTATTCCTTTAGTGAGCAGAGCTTGCTGCATGAAGAGCCACAGATAAATACAGAGGTTTAAGTTCAACTGTGTTTTCCTCTCTGTGAGATATAAAATGATAATATTGCAAAAAGCACCCACTCTTATGACCTTGCTGAATTCTTTTTTTGTTTAACTCCCAGCTGGGATCTGAAGGTTAGTATTTTTCTAAGCATTTTACAAACCTTCAAAAATATTAGCCTACCTATTCATGTGCTATCTGAGCCCCAGGGAGCTGAAAAGAAAACTCAGGGTATGCACAGTTCTGAATTTGAATTATTATCCATTGGAGCTTTGGTGTGATAACTTTTCATGGGAGTGAAAAGGCACAGTGGTTCTGAAAGGGACTATGTGTGTTTACACTAGCTCATGGAGCAGATTCTTGGTTTTTATACACATTCATTTCTCTCTGCAAGCCCTTCACTTCCCTTTGACAGTGCTTTCTGAATCACAGTTAAGAAAATGAGGAAATTTTCATAGACTGTGAAAATGTGACATGGCAGAATGCAACACCATGTGAAAACTTATGCAGAATTTACAATCAAACACAAAGATGATTCATATAGCTTTCCATTTTTTTAATTGTTCAATATTCAAAGACAAATGATTTGTATATTAATGGAAAAATCCTTTCACAACCAAAAGGGCTCTTTTTCTTTTAAAAAGGAAGGAAACTGTCACTTAGTATTTTAAAATTAATATTTTCCCTTCCAAGTACATGTCATTCTCTGTAAATATAATGTAACCAACACGTGCATTTACAGATGGTTACTGATGTTGGGGGGTGGGCCTGTGTGCCCCCAGGAATCAGTTGCTGCATATGCAAAGTCTGTTGCTTTTCCTGAGTGACCTTCAGGGCTAGGGGCACAGACAGCCTGGCAATATGGATTTTTTTTAATTGATTTGCCTGGTGCCCAAAATGTTGGTGATGATCCCTGTGAACAGTAATTCTTTCTGCCTTTTGAATCTTTCCTGGTGTTGTTAAACTGTGAAGAGACAAGAACTTATTAAAGCATTGTATACAATCATCTATTCAAGCTACATTGAAAAGCAAGCAAATATTGAGAATATAAAATCTGACACCCTGAAAAAAATGCTACGTTCAAAGAAGATTGCTATCAGAGCAGCACAGAGGGTCCTAGTGTACTTTTGATGCTGCAAGAAATTTTACTGTGACAAACCTGTTTTGACTCCAAATGGGAATTAAAATAAAAATGGAGGCAGAAAACCTGATATCCCTGAAGTCACACTGGGTATTTGGGCAGAGATGGAGTTTGAGTAGGAGGTTTCCATCTCTCTTCTTCCAGTAGTCTATAGAGGTGTTCAGCACCTGCACTTTACAGATCCCAGGCATCCCAAATGAGGCATCCAGAAAGGAAGACAAAACTATTGTGAAAAATGTGACTTTATGGAAGAGGTCAGGGTACAATTTAGTTGTCACTGGAGTGCTCTTTAATAGCATTAGGTACAAGGTTGCATTTATCTTCACAGCAGTCATTCACTACACTGTAGCTCCTCAGATGAATGGAGTAGGTGCTTTGCCAGCAAGGTTCTCATTCATTGTATCAGTCTGAGTCATTCCCTAGGAAACAACCAGAACATCACTGAACAAGACAGAGATTTCTATGGGAAAGAGTACACGGCTGTATATTACAGTAAACCCTTCACTAGATTCCATTTTCCTTTTCTATGTATAAGATAAAGAGGAGAAAACACTCGAATAAGGTTTGCTAGCACATTTAGATAGAGTACTCATGATGCTGAAAGAGCTGAGTTGTGCAAACCAGAATATTCAAGTATTATCAGATTTTGCCAGAGTTGATCTTTATTTACAATTTGTTTGCAATTCAAGTGTCTGCATTTTGGGGTTTCTTTTATAGACTGAAAAATCTTAATTTCCCATTTTTTAGTAATTATCTAAAGATAAATATAATTAACTAAATATAATAACAAGCAGGTCTTTCCAAACACTGTTAATGTCAATTAGCTTTAGTGTAGTAATCTCAAAAAAAATAGGCAAAAGCTTAAGACTTAATATATTTTTAAAGCAAAATATGTATTTGTAACAACTGAAACAATTAGATTGTTCGATTCAAAATGTATTTTTTTGTTTATGACAAATCTAAAAAAAATTCTGAATAATTCCTGAATTGAATATGTATATTAGGAGCAGAAACCAATTTGATTTTCAGTTTATCTAATAATTGTATGATCAAGTTTTTTAAGAATATTAAGAGATCAAGATTAAAATCCAGAAGGTTCATCTTACTTCTGTATTACAGATTGCTTGGAAAAATATTAACTTTAACTCTTGACATTATATTTCAAAGTATGTCTAATTTCTCAAAAATCAAAATTAAAGGTCAAAATTCATTTATAGGTATTTTATTCTCTTGGATTTTCACTTCTGACAGGAAAAAAAAACTTTTTAAATTGCTTTGAACTTACTTTTCATTTTGCCTGAATATGGCCTCACTTTTGATAGTACCAGGAAAGAAGAAATCATGTAACTGGAAGACGACCTAGAATTTAAAGGCAGTAAGTCCCACAACAACCATAATGATATTTTAAGGCAGGAAGAACGGGGCATAATATTCAACACTGACTGTACGTCCTCTGTGTGGCTATAAGAACTTCATTGAATCTTTTTCTTTTTTGAGTTGTATAATGCTTTTTCTACTAAAAAATAGATCCATACTAAAACACAATATGAAGAACTAGTAATGAAAAGGAATGGAAATACATTTATTTTTGTTATTTTGTTTTGTTTTTATTTTGATGGAGCAGCTTGTTTCTTATACAAGCGATTGGGGCAATTATAATGGGATTTTATTCTATGAAAGAGATTAGAGTTTTTGAAGAACTGATTTTTGATGAGCAGTTGATCATCACGTATAGTAGTAGCTCATAGAGGACAGAGAGACAAAACCAGCGGGCATTTTTTAATGTAGACATACGTCAGAGTACATATATATACTTACAATTATAGTCAAGGAAGCTGGTGAAATACAGAGCAAAACAGAAATCTAAATGCAGTACAGAAAATTGCATCTAAAATTTCCTTATTGTCTCAATTATCAGTGATCTGTGTTGAGTGCATTACCTGAAAAAGGGTCATGTTTAAAGAGGAAGGCAGTCAGGGGAGCACCGTTCGGTACACTTTATTACAGCTGAGTAGGAAGCTCTTGGCAGAACACAACAGAGATGAAGCTGCTGCACATCCTGACTAACCAGGCTGAAGGCTGAAATGAATGCTAGCAGGAGATCATTAAACATAATGGGTCTACAGGTGTACAGAGGCACCTGGAAGGAAAGCTCTGGACCATGATGAACTCCTCCCTTTTATCACTCCTGTGGTGTGCAGGCAATGGTTCTTGCAAAGGAAGGACAGCTTTGTACCTGCTTTGCCAGGACTCCCCTGGCAGAAATATTACAGAGCAGGTGACACCCCAGGTTTGGGGCTGGTACCTTTCTTCTCTCCTGAAAGTCACAAGAGAGCAGACTCCTCTCAGCTAACCACCTTGACTCCGCTAGAGGCTGGCTGCTCGTGCAGTGCCCCTCGCTATCTGTAAGCTGTCTGTCACAGGATGAACAGGGATTGATCACTTGCCTTTTACCCTTCTGTGGCAAGGTTGGGAGAGGCTTGCTAACAAGGAAATTAATTTAAAAGGTGATTCGATACTGGTTAGAAGATAACTGGAGAGCAGGAAGGATGGAGCCATTCAGAAGACAAGAAGCATGAATGTCAGTAATGCAGCAGGACACAGCTGAGCAAAGCTGGGGCTCTGTGAGAAACACCTGCCTGGTATTTCAGTACCACGCTGTCATTGAGGAGCATCCTTTTGTTAAAAGCCAAAAGTACTGCTCTTGTCTAAGCAAGGTGTTGTTACAAACCATTACACAGTGCCTTCTAAGACAAGTTCTGATGTTTAGGCTGTTTCTTAACTTTCCCTGACCAGAGTGGTCATTGCACACATTTCTCTGAGCTGGTAGAGACAGTATGGAGTCCTCTTACTTTCTTAGGCAGTGAACATTAGTTGTAACTCAACCACAAAGTTCAGATTTGGTAAGAACAGCCCAAAGGTGTTGGAGAGATCCCCTGCAGGTCCACAGGATGTCAGTGAGAGCCTGCAACGTCAGAGCTGAGCCATGGGGTAACACAGGGCACAAGAGGACACATTTAGTATACACCCCTGGAAGGTCTGCTGGTGGTGAAATGGAGAAACTGAAACACCTGGGACAGGACAAATATTTTTAAGGACTGTGTGCCAACAGTTTGAGAGACAAGAAAAATAAGATGGACAACTCAACATCCCAACTGTGCAAAACCATTTGTGAAGAGGCTGATGCAAGCAATCCTACTCATCAGATGTTGGTGTATAGACTAAGTGTGTACAGTGACAGGATTGAGTAGACAAGTGTACAATGTTTTGAGAGACAGAGGGAAGGTACAAAGACCTCCGATACAGACAGGACAACAAATGCAGGTGAAAGCAGGACACAGGTATTGCCAGATTTGATAGCTGATAAATTTTGTTGAATAGGCATTGAAACAATAGGAAAGAATATTGTTGTGCAACCAGAGAATAGCAAATTAAGTAGCTATAACACAGTGTTTCAGATAATCACAAGCCCATTAGTTCAACCTCTGTGTTACACAGGGCTCTAGATCAAACTGTGAAGGAAAGAATAAAGAATAGAAAGGAAAGGGGAAACAGGATAAATTGCAGCAGACTAAATCAGGTCAATGTGATATCTGTATGAAGCAAGGCAATTAAAGGTCTAGAGTAAGCAATATACCTAATCTATGTGTACCTCAGTGAGATATTTAACATAGACCAAGCTGGAGAAGACAGGAGCTAGCTAAATCACAGAGCGAGGAAGGTTCTGGTTAATAAGAGGTAGTGCGAGGTGAACAAAACTCCTGGTGACTTGAATGTCAAGGCATTGCTGTTATCTGAGGCAGATCAGAATATTTTATGGGAATAACTGAGTGATCATGAAGCTTGGAAAGACTCAAACAGTTTAAATTCAAAAGCAAAATGTACAAAAGTGCAAATCACACCATAGTAAAAAGTAAAAAAGACTTCTCCAAGCTGATTCATCATCAACTGCAATCAAAAAATAGTAAAAATGTGTGGGCAAACCAATGTATTGTTAGGAAAATTATGATTTACCATTGTGTTGCAGCAGAAAAAAAAAAAAATCCAAGGATTTATCCATTATAGCATTTCCAGGGGAGATAAAAATGTGTTAATGTGACTGTACAAAGCACTGAGGAAATTAAATCTGGAGAATAATTTATAATTCCATTCATTAGCACTCAAAAAAGACAAAGTTAAACTGGAACACAAGAAGAATAAGCCTACCAAATGAGACCAGAACAGCTTGCATTGTTTAGCTTAGGAAAATTAATCTTGAAATGGAACATATTTTTGTAAAGTGGGATAAACAACACAGAAAAACCTAATGGTCATCGTAGTAGCAGAGGTAGGGGCATGAACACAAATATGCAAATGGCAATTACTTTTAAACTGCAGATAGGGACTAGTTATATCATAAAATTAATAAGAAAGGGGCTGATGAGAAATAGGAGAGTGAGATAATGAAATTTCCTGATGACACACATTTTGAGGCAAGTCAATAAAATGAAGTTTTGGAACAGCCTTCTAAAATTAGGTTACAGCAATAAAAAGGATCAAAATTTAAAAACCTAATACATTTAAGATAGAACTCCTTAAATTCATGAAAGAAATATTGATACAGTTGACCGAGCTAGCAGGAGGCAGGACTTGCTGACCCTTGTAGTACTACATTCTCACATTGCTTCTTTAGAAATATGTAGTTTCATGTTAAAGCCTTCAAAGAGCCATGAGATATGCTGGGTGATTTTTAGAAAGACCTGACCACCTTAGATATTTATCTCCTGAGGAAAACGGTCATCGTACCCAAAGCCCACTGATATATACCTAAAAAGTATGAAAATATTGAAACTACTTCATTGTGTGCAAATATATCCATCTTTATTCCACCTTTTTGACCGTTATAAAATAGAGCCAAGGATGAAGAAGAATCTCTTTTCCCATCACTGTAACTGACTTGTAGGCCAAAAGGAATTAGATATTCTTCCTCTACCTTGCTAAGTGTGTAACATACCCTGTGATTTATGCCCTTTAAAAGGATTCTACAATGAAAAATCTTTCCAGGAGCCCCAATGAAGGCCATTATGTGCTCTTAACATGCAGTTAATGTGTGTTTCAAATTAGTGGGTCTCTTTATTAGTGCTCTGCTGTTATGCTTATCTGATGTTTCCTTATATGAAACACTGAAACAAAATAAATGAACCCTTGTTCAGCAGGAGCTGTCAAATTAGAAATGGTTACAAAGTAATAATTAGGGAAAATGGATCACAGTGTTCAGACTTCAGCAATGATTGTCCCTCTGTGGGCCATTAGCAAAATCTAGTCATTGGATCTGCATGCAATTTTAATGAAGCCACAAGTAAACAAACTGCAAAATGATGTGGGCAGGAGTTTGCTCACTTTATGAGCAGCCCTGCATATGATACTGGGGTTTTCCCCCTCTTTTCCTACCCTTTGCTCCTAATGCTGGTGATTCTGGTCAGGGGGGATTAATTTAAGATTTCCTCTCATACTGTGGTGTTTGAAAAATGGTGATTTCTTCTGACCCCTGTAGTATAGGTTAGCTGCAATTCTATCAGTGGGATAGGCTGTTTTTATTTATTTATGAAAATACAGGAATCGAAAGGATGATCTCGAGATGCTGCAACAAATCTACAATTCCCCAGATGAAGTGTAGGGCTCCGGTGCAGGGAAGAATGATGCCAGACACCAGGAGGAACCAACTCCACTAAAACACCCTTCCAGAGAGGTTTTCTCCTCTTTCTATTGCCACAGAAGAAACTGCGGGTATTTCAACTTCCAGCGTTTTTAGGAGAATTGAGGCAGTTTACCTCTTGTCTGTTTTTCAAGAAAGTTTCCCCCAGCCCGGCTGCCCTGGTAGCAGGCTCGGGGGGGCGGGAGGGGACCGCTCCGCTGCCGGTGCGGGCGCTGGGGGCCGAGGTGCTGCCGGCTTCGCTGCCCCACCTGGTGGCCACGGGAGGAGGGAAGCGGCGGGGGGGGGGGGAGGTAAGGGAGGAGCAAATCGGAGAGGGGGGGAAGGATCTCCCGGGGCCGCTTCTTGTTTTAACGCTTCCCCACAAATTAGTTAGCTTGGGGGGGAGTCAAAGGGTCGTCGGTGCTTTTGCTTGTCTTCAGTGGATCTTGATAGAGCTTGAGAGCGTTGATAGAGCTAGTGAGGATGCTTATCAGGTTCATTTACTTTCTTGATAAGCAGCTAAAAAGAGAAATAAATCCCCTGGTTCCCTAAGCAGCAATACCACTGCTTTCAATGTCTCTGATACTCCTTTATTTAAAGACATAAACCGCTTCTGTCTTTTCACAGAAATTCCCTTTGGGGAATCTACTGACAAATGTAAACTGGCTTCTCCGTTTGGGCTGGAGAGCCCCGCTGGTTCAGATTTGTTCATGAAATGTCTGGAATCGGAAACTGTGCTCTGAAAAAAATATTTTTGTAGGTTACAAGAAAGGAGTTTGAGCTCTAAAAATATTTAATGTCCAGAGAGCTTTGAGGAAGAAAATGTTCAGTTATGGGATCTTCTGTCTGACAGTCATTTTTGGCAATGAGTAAACTGGGAAGTGCATTCAGTAGCTCCCATGTTTCCTCCTTGGGGCATCCTCACGCCACCAGTGAGTTTGCAAAGCTGCCACAGGTAGAGCTGGGGGTCCATTCTGTCCCCTTGGGCAAAGGCTGTCCACACATAGGGCTTGCTTCCCACAAGACATATTCACCAATGCCTGTGACAGCACAAAATGCTGAAATTGAGTGCCCCAGGGGTCATGTGCAAAGGAACCTATTCATTATCACTAAACAAAAGCCATTGCTCTTATCAAAATACAAAAACATACTAAGGCAATGAGCCAGGCAGAGAGGCTGTTGCAATGAGAGTGAAGCTGCTGTGGAGTTGCAGGGATCTGGGGATTTTTTTCCAGTTGTAGTGATCTATGTCCCTGGGACGCTGCAATGTGCGCTGCAGTGCTGTATGGCAAATCACAGCTGCTACAGTAAAGTAACAAGTGGCAAAGCTCTGGAGGTAGGAAATAACTGGATATGGTTTGACTTTGAGTCAAACACCACTACCCCAAGTGTAATTGCAAGGCAGACAGTAAGTACTGAAATTTGAACGGTATATGCACCGACACCTGCACTGAGCCAGACAGCCTGTGAAGTTATTAAGTGGTCCCTTTTTGTTTTCTGTATTCTTCAGATGTTTTTGAAAGGTTTTAGTCTGAGGCAGAGTCACCTGCATGGAGGTATATGCTGGATGAAGCTTATATTGTCTCTTGTGACAGGAGTCCAAATCTTATGAGATACCTTATGAGAAAGGAAAGTCACCATTCACCTGTAAAGTCCAGGTGTAATTCAGCCAATATCCTCAATGCCTCCAGTTCCAGCGTCACATTATACCTTTCTCTGGATCCCCGAGCGTGTTCTCTCGTGCCATGTGAAGTAGTCAGTGACAGTGGGCTACAGAGACCATTGCTATTTTGGTGATACTTTTCATAGTCAGATTTGATAAACTATCCCAAGAAAGAGAATGACTTTAAAATTCTGTAAGTGAATTAAAATTGCAAAACTGACAGAAAGTTGGAAGATGGGATTGTGAAGCCTTCACACATAACACAAAATTACTTTTATTGATTTACTTCCTCTAACCTCAGATTAAGTTATTTCTCCTTATTTTAAAAGTCAGAGTTTTTCCTGTCCTTTTCTACTGACTGTTCTCCTTTTGTTTTGTTTTTTAATCGTAATTATTTTATGAGATAAACCTGAAGATCCTAAAGCTACCTCGACCCCACAGCAACGAAGTAGCCTCACGGAAATGACCATCTTCCTTCCACCCAATCCTCCTCTAAGTTTCTTGTACAAGAAAAATCGTACAAGCATTGAGAAGGACATAGGCTTTTCAAACATGATGTAGATATAAAAAAATCCAAGAGGGAAATGAAAATTACATTCCTCTTATCTCACTTTTCTTTTTAGTACCTGTCAAGAGCTTAGGTTCACGGAAACCGCTGTCTCAGAGATTTTAGAAGGCTTCATCCCTTATTTCAGCATTAACAAACCCCCTAAACTTAAAGGGCAGAATTAGGCAAACTCATTAAAATATGTTCCATACCCCAATAGCCATAAAAATATACACTCCTCTCCTATTACTGTATGTCAAACCTGGAAAATGCCAAGCTTTGGGGCAAGTCCTGTCCTCATCCTAACTCTGCACTGCGACCCGACTGTGTATCAGGAGCCTCATCACCTCCCTTTTCTTGTCTTTCTTTGCACTTTGTTTGAAGGACAATGGCCAGGGGAGAAAGGAGCTGTAACCAGCTCCCAGTGAGGAGAACCAGAGGACCACAAGCTTGTGACAAGCTTCAGTGTTTATATAGCCACCATGTCGTGCTTCAGGGTCAAGAGCACTCAGCCCTGGCCAGAGACAGGATGTGCCTTGGTGGTCAGACCACTTGCTTCATGCGAAGAACTATAAAAGCATGTCTTACCTTATTTCAGTATTATTGGGTGGATTTACTTCCCACCACAAGTTAGGTAATCCTCTTCTGCTACTGAAGATAATTTTCTTTTTCCTATCAGTATGATATTTTCTAGAATAAATTGATAAAAAAGTCTCTCAAATAAGTGTGTCTGAAACTGGAATCACATGTAAATTTAGCCACAGGGAACCTGTGCATATTCTTATTAAATTCTTTTTCCCCATCAGGGATTCTTACATCTACAGAGAAGGACCATCCATTGAAAGATGTTACAAATAAAAAATCTTGTCACCTCTCAACTTTTACTGCTGATATGCTACATGACCTACTATAAAGACAGAGAGTGAAGACATTCAACCATCCCTACGTCAGCTGAGCAACTTCTCTCTTTTGCCATCACTTGTTATTTTCTTGCTGATCATTTCTAGGAGATAAAAATATGGTGCTACAAAATCCATTTTTCTTTACTTCATTTTTAAAGGAAAACAAACTGAAAAGATTCCTGTGACGTGGGCCTGCACTGATGAACTGTATCATTAAAGGTTTGGTTTATTTATCAATGAGATTTCTGTGTGAAAACGAATGTAAGGAAAGGCAGCATGGCACAAATTCTGGTTCTTTTTTCAAATCTGCTTTGCTTTTGTATATAATCCACAGTCTCTGGTGGCAACGCAAGCCACCATTCCCTGCAGGAAACTTAGAACAAAAGCAGGGGTCTTGAATAAAATATTCCGTGAGAGTTGCTGCTGTTGCTTGCTAGTGGAGATAAGTCTGTGCTTTCACAGTTGTATGAAAGCAGACTTCCCTTAAAGATGTCACTGCAGGCTGGCTGTTTGTTTCCACTATGAATTCTCTCTTTGTAACTGACATCTAAATAAACCATTTGGTATCACTGTTAACTTAAAGCCTGCTGCTGATCACCTGGTAGGAAACAAGTCAAATTCTACATGCTGATTTTTTTAAATAAGAATTTCCAGCTATAGTCCCCACTACAGCACTCATGTAGCACCATGTACCCACAGATCACCAGCTTAGACACCATGTTTTTTCTTATTAGTTAACTCTTTATTGGGCTACATTATTTGTGTCTAAGTAGCCTTCACCTGTGACTGAATTCACACTGAAAGAGTAGAATACGGGATATAAAAAGTGAGATTAATATATGGCATGCAGACAATTTGCTGACAACCTGATAGATGATTTGATTGCTGCTTTGGAGGAAAAAATGTTATAGGACTAAAATCAGAATGTAAGTAAGCCTGGAGGCTGTCTAATTTACTGTGGCTTACATCAATTCTGAGTAAAGACTGGAGGCACTGTGCATATGTCAAACACATCTAGATGTTCCAAAATCTGTCTGCTCGTGATTTCCCTTATCTCTACCTGAAATTTCCTTAAGGCCAAGAGGTAGGTGCACTTACCTTCCTGTACATGCACTGAGTTACCTAATTTATTGCCACAACGAGGCAGCAAATTTACCAAAGGCTTGTAAACTAAACCCAGCTGGAAGAATTATACAGAGAATTATAAGAATTATGGAATTATTATTCTTAATAAATTGAATATAATTAAATCCATAATCATAAGAATTACAAAGAACTATACAAGGAGGAATACCCAGATCAGAAACTCTCGATCTGAACATGGGAGCTGTGCCAAAAAGAGGTGATCAACAAAAAGAAACAGAGATTCAGATACCTTGGTGATGATGCTGTTGTTCTTTGCTAAGCTTTGGCAAGTCTGAAAACTTGGTAAATGGCAGGTTATCATTCCCTTACATGGCTTTAACTTTCCATAAGCTCAGGCACTGTGTATATATGGACTTGTGAAACGCGGCGTGCGGAAATGGTTGTAAAAATCTGCCAGACACACAGAAGTCAGTGCAACACGAAATAGCATCTACTGTCCCTTTCATAAGCAGAACTTCCTGCAAGAGAGCTGATGGGTTGGTCTTCCCAGAGCAGACAGACAAGCTCTGCCCCTGCACAGAAGGTAGTGTCCTACTTTCCTCTCCCCTTGCAAAAGCTTACCCAGACTGGACTCATGCACTCTGCCTTCATGGAGAGATTAAAAAACAAGGGCTTAAGAGGAAGAATCCCTTCCAATACTTTTGTCTGAGGCAAAATCCCAAACCGTAAATATTTGAACAACTAAATATAATCACCCCATCCCTGGGGTTAGTGAAAGTCAAATCTGGATCCAAATTCGCGTCCATGCCAACCAGAACTCTGCATCCATAAAACCCTGAATTACATTCCTGAAACCCCAAGTCAGGCATCGTAGTGTGAGTCCAGCAGACAGCAGTAGAAAAAGGAAAATGTTCCTTAAAAAAATGTTCATCACCCCCAATGAACTGGTGTGTTCATGTTGCCAAGCAACTGCACTGCATCTCTGCACCTCCGAGACCCACAGGTCAAAACCCAATATCAACAGAAAAGTTTGAGAGTCCAGTCAGGATTACGGCACATGAATATTGACAGGAAAAAAGACAAAAGATGATTTAGATATATGCATCCCTGGTTTTTGAATGATGTTGTTCTTGATGGGGCTATCACTATAAGAGCCAGTTGTTTTTCAAAACCTCAAGACAAATACAGGTGGTTTTCACCTTGCAAAGACTTGGTTGTTCAACTTGCAGGTCAAGTAGATATTTTGCAACTTCTGTAGAAACATTTATAAAAACCCTGAAGAGCTAGTTGAGTGTTGGCCCTCACTGACTATTCCAGAGGGAACACTGTTCTTCACCAGTAACAGAGGATATTTTCTGTTCTCTTCCCATGTCAGTGTACTTTCTTCATGTTTCCTCTTGCCACAGGATTTAGGTAGGGTCATGCTGTTCTAGAATATAAATTATTTCTGATGACAGATAGCCTGGAGTGGATTATACATTTCCTGTGCACCTTTGTTGGGTGATACTCATGTCTGTGTGCAAGGACGAGCAGAAGTGGAAAGAGGGACCGATGGAGATAGGATTGCCTGCTGAGCCCTGCCTCTGCCTTCACCAGAGAAACAGCAGCAGCCAGGAGAAACACCATGGGCTGGAGGCAGGCTACAGTGGGTCTGGAGACAGGTTACAGGTAGGGGTGGGACACAGGGCAGCAATGGGGAGCCACTTCAATAACCAGCTCAATTAGCTCTTCTCCAGAACAGCCCTTGAAGGAGCTAGATGGAAATAGGGACTGCACTGGGAAATCAGGGTAAGCCCAGGGAATTTCTAAGCTAATAACTAAACACAAGGAGATTAGAAAGTCAGGGGCAAGTAACTAACACATTTCTTCACTAAATCTCCCAAAGTTTGCTCATCCCCCTTACAAGCAACACACTGAATTTCACCAAGTAAAAGAATCCAAGCAGTTTATCAGGCAGATGTTGTGCTTTTGCCACAAAATCTCACTAGCAAGATGAAAGTAGGTGACGGATAGAGCAGTCGGACAGCGCAGCAACATCATCTCTGTCAGCAGTGAAGCACGATTAATTAGAGGGGTGAAGATTTGTAACAGAGACCACAGTGTGGCTGGTGGAGTGTTTGCTGTGAATGCAGAGCAGAGCAGTGTGGAAGCCAGTCAAGTGGTTCAAAGAAAGATGTAGTCATTACTCACAGATCCCTGAAATAACAAAAAGAGAGAACAAGATGAAAGTAATGCACGTCAGGGAGGAGGCAGAAACAATTCTTGAGGTGGAGATAGCCAACACAAGGAAAAAGGTGTTAGTCACCGGGTCAATGAGAAAGATGTTGCATTTCATTTTGCAAACCATATATGAAATCTGTTATCGAGAAACAAAGTAAAACTTCTAAATAGTATGTTTGCAAGTTCAAGCATGATCAAACATAAATTATGGTAAAAATCTAAGTTACTGAAAAGGTGATCTGAAATAATCATGCAAGCGCAAGAAAGCTATTAAGCCCTTGATAGCTCTGGCAAAGAGGGCAATAAGGGCATATCCAATTTAGATTACAAACAGTGAGAACTATCATATTTTAGACTGCATTATGCATTGCCTGTGGAGTTATTTATTCTATTGAGACATTTTAGCAAGTGAGGTTAGAGGTTCACTCTCCAGAAAATGCTGTTGTCCCTGTGTGTGACACACCATGTTTGAACATTTCTTATGCTTCCCCATCAATAACTTCTTGTGTAATTAACCAAAACTAGTGAGGCACATACTCAAATTAGACAGCTTCAAAGAAAAAAGGATTTGCTATGGTCAGTAGTCCCTAGCCAGTGATCTCTCCAGTGAAGTGAAAGCACACAGCATCTGAGAAGCAGCAGCTAAAAAGACGTGTCATGTTTGCTCCCCCCATACCTAAATTTGCAAGCACTTGACTTTAACAGTGAAAGTCTATGCAAATAGCCATGGTTCATGCAGTGCAGTTTTTGTCTCTGGGACCCTGTCTACCTCTGTTGTGGTCTTTCACCTCATAATTCTCGTTCTCCCTCAATTTCTCCTGCCTGAGCAGAAGACCCCAGGCAGCAGGCAGGCAGCACGGTCCTATGCACCGTGTCATGCGTGACTAGACTCCTGCTGGGGAGGGAGTAGAGGCTGCTGCTGTAGTGTTTGCATAGATAGTTGACTGGAGACCACCTGATTTTGTCCACCTTTCCTCTGTGCCTGGCACACATGCTCCCTTTTACTTGTTGCTGAAGGAGGACCCCCAGTTTGCTGGCAGAGCTAGGCAAAGAGGTTTGTGCACTTGGGAGTCTGTAGGAGTTGAAGAGCTGGCAGACAATGTAGTTTGGAAACTCATTGATCTGTGGAGGCCAAATATCTTCCACCAGGTAGAAAAATCAGAAAATCCTCACATTTATATTCAGCCTATGTGAAAAGGTGTGCCATGCTGCCCACAGGGATTTCATATAGCCATTTCATCCTCTGGAGACACTCCCCAGCAGTGAAGTTACCGTTTTTAAAAAGCTCACAGTTATTTGGAGACGGGGCCTTACCATGAGGACGATAAACATCACCACAGTACTAGGACATTACCCATTGTTGCAAACAAAGCTCAGACAAACTGTCTGTGTCCCTGATTGTGAAGCCTTGTCCAGCTCCTCAGCTAATGGACCGTCACTCTGATCTCACTGTTAGGAGCTGGCTACATGGCATTACAACTACAGAGGTGCAGCAGAAGCCACTCATGCCACTTGTTCCTCCTCCACAGATACATTTCTGACCTGTGCCACTTGGCTGCCCCAAGGCACAGCTCTCCCATCCCAGAGCAGCAGCCAAACACCCAACAGGAGCCCCTCCAACGCAGGACTGTAGCAGAGAGCCCCAAGCATCTGCCTGCCCTCCCTCTGCAGTACTGAATATCACAGAGGAACTGGCGGGGAAGACACAGAGGTTGCCCTGGTACAAAAGTCCATCTGCTCTCCAAAGACCCCCAGACAACTTAGACTTTTGTCACTGGCTGGACAAATGTTGGGCCTCAAGAATGTCAAGTATAGCACAGCTGTTGTGACACATCTGCAGCAGCACACCGAGTCCAAAGCCAAGCTTATTTACAAGTATGTGATTTTGTGCTACATCTCCATTCGTTTTATAAATTGCAGGAAGAGTGGACTTCAGAGAGCTGTAGGGAGCAAGGTCAGCACCAAGAGAACAGACATCAAATATTCGAAATAATGTGATTACAGAATGTGCCAACTTGAGAAGGAAATTTCTATTTTTGAGGCATATTAGAAGCAACTCAAAGGGTTTCTGTTTCCGCTCTTATGTTCCACATATGCTGCCTTTCTTGACATTTTCCTACAGCCTGATGTCCCCTGGAGAGCTGGCTGGGTTTGCTAGGTACAAGAGGTCAGACCTGCCAACATATGTTGGGATAACAGGGTCTCTGCACTTCCCCCTGGAAACAAGGAGGCCAGCGCAGGAGAAACTCTCCATTCATTTACAGGGAAGATGTTGTTAAGCAAGGCTAGGCAAATCTTGCAAAACATTTAGTCTGAATATTACCACAAATGTTCAAATTATTTACCTCCAACATACTGTCTCTTTTATCTGTTCCCCTTCTGCAAATATTCATAAAGCAGAGTTTTGCTGGCAGAGCTGTTTACAGGAACAGAATATCAATGTAACATGCATGAATATTCACACAGTGATAAAATTTTACATTTACAAGCATCAATATGTACCCCAGCACACTCCTGAAGCCACGTGAAAAAAATACTGCCTTGTGACTTATCCAGCCAACTGGGAACAGATATTGCACCTCAAATACCGAGTGTTCACAAGGCACTATAAATGAGAAGTCCAAAGAGACAAATCTATTAACATTTGTAGAATGCTCTGACTAATGCACAAGTTTAATGAAATGGGATTATGAAGTTATTTTTATTAATGACATTTATGAATTAGAGTGCTACTGCAAATGCTGTAGCAGGAGAGAAAACTGCTCTCCCATAAGTAGAGAAACAGGTTATAGTCACAGAGTAAATTGCTATGTAATGTTATTATCCTCTGTAGTTTTATTTTCACTTTACAGTAGAACTTGTGATGAAACCCTTTCCAACTGTCAACAATGTTTCTTGACTTCCAGAAGACACAGCCCCCATCAATCTTATATAATATCTGAAACCTCTGGTGTATTTTTCATATGAAAGTTGGGGGTGGGCTGTTAAGTCTTCACCTTAATCATTACAGTATTTTTTACATATTAAACCATCAGAAGTGGTAAAACACAAAATGGGGCTAGAAACAAATACTTTTAGTATTTCATTCTTGAAATGTACATTTCCTTGAAGCAAGACATATAAGCAATGCTTCTTAAAAGCGAGAAAGGGCTCAGTCCTGCAGAATGGTAAGGACACTGTAATGGGAAAGGAGATTCTAAAACAATTTTATATACAGCTCTGCTATCATTCTGTTATTCCTTGATGCCAGCTTAACTCTCATCTGAAGTGCAAGTAAGAGCCCTCACTGATAAGGACTTTCAGGGAAGTGTTGCAGGGGTAGAGCTCTGAGCTATTGCATGTAGAAGACGAGGTTACTGGATGAAAAGTTTGCAGTCAGTTTTTGAAGGAAAATTGGACATAGGTTCATATAAAGTGAAAATATAATGAACCTGGGGAGCTTGTGCATGTATATTGAAGATAATAAATAACATCTGGAATAGTGTCAATACAGCATTTACAAAAAAAAAAAAAAACAAACCCTCTAAACTAGTAAAATTCCTTGTTCCTTATGCAAACTGTCCAAAACATACCTAATAAAAATACTTGCCAGTTCCCCCTCAAACAAAGCAAACCCTGATTTCATATGGAACGTGCTGTGATTTCCCTTGCTGCCCTTCTTTCATTCATTAGTTTTCTTGTTCCTCTCCTGTGAACATCTGACTGTTCTTCCCCATCCCCAAGCCTCTTCACCCACAGCAAGCTTTGCGCAGGAGCCCTGGGCCCCTGGCAATCAAAGCGCGTGCTCCACTGACCTTCATTCAGCCACGTATGCTGCTGTACAGTATTTTTAACTGCAATAATGCCTCAGAACCTCCCATTTCATGTTAGCACAGCATTTTCTGCATATCTTTCCTTCCCACTTTTGGAGTGAAATGGGAACTCTGTATCTGAAGGTGTAGCCCCTATTCCCCATCGTGGATTATCCACTGAGGACAGCAGGCTTGTTCCTTGGTTTTTGCACATTCTAAATTAACAATTTCTGTATCATGTTGCTAGAGCATTGTACTTAATCTCATAATTTTAGTATTTGTCCATTTTGTTTGAAGTGAAGACAAGTAAGGGAGGGAGAAATTTTCTAGTAGCTCATCCTGTAAAAAAGTTACAGTACCATTTTACTCCCAGGGAGTTATTTTTTTTCTCAATGTATGCTTTCTCTATTCTTCATCAGAACAGGTCTCAGCCTGATGACATTTAATCACCACACTCATATTTTGAATTTTGGAATAGCTTTGTAACAGCTATTGAGCAAAGCTAGAGAGCAGGTAAGATGCTTTGCCATCTGAGTTTCTCTAAGTTTAGTTTAACAAACACAGAATTCCCAGCCTTCATGTCTTTCAAATAAATACAAATGTCCATCTGCTCTGGTCCTCTCTTTGGATTGTTTTTTTTTCTGTTTCTTCAGCTCAGGGACTGGAGCAATAACTTTGGCAAAGCTCAGATTATACTGGCATGGAACAAAGCCAACCTGATATTGCCTCCACAGTGCAAGGAAACATATCATCGTTTCCCACCTGAGTCCAGATACTATTTCAGGAATAATATGTCTCATTGAGAATATTTTAATTTTTAATCTAGCTTCTGTGTTCTGAGAGATCTTTTCTCTCACATGGCTGAGGTCCCTGATAGGACTATAACAAATTATTTCATCAATATTTGCTTTGCCAAAGTTTTACATGTCTTTTAATTTATTTACAAGCCTCTGAAAAGTGTCTATAACCTTAAATACTTAGACTCCCTGGAGAATGGTGAAAACAAATTTATTTGGGTAGCACCATTGAAGGCTGTTTGCCAGGACTCCATAGAAAGGTCTACTGAGGTTATATATTTTGCTCCGCTTAGTCTGTCTGTCATTTAATTTATTACTGGCATTGGGTAGACATCCAATATTGTAACAGTGCCTAGCTCCCCGCAATAAATACGGGATCTCGCAGTGCTGCCTATCTTTGTGCCTCAGATAATGGTGACACAGGAGCCGTGTGATGGACAGATGACTCCCGCTGCCAAGGTGTCAGTCTGTGCTGTCCCCTACACTTCATTCAGGTCCCTTGTGATGTGGCAACTGCACAGTAGCAGTCCTATGTCTGTTCCTTGTACAGGACTGATTTCTGGAGAACACAAGCTGGAGATCTCTCTCTCAGCTCTGCTTTCTGCTAAATGGACAGACTCTCACATGCAGCTGCTGCTTTTATACAAATCTTTGTCTGCCAGGACAGGATGGGATACACAGCAGGATCTTCTGAAGGAGAACTAGCCTTTTTAACCAAGTTAATCCTATTGTTGTGAAGTTTTATAACACTTGAATCACAGCTTTGGACCTCCTGGCCAATTTTTTGCATCCCTGATACCCAGGTAATATTTCTTGGATGTCCAGCTACGAGAAGATTTCTCAGAACAGACTGAAATATTTTTTGTGCACAATTTTTGTGTTATAGTTACAGTCAAATGTCTCTCACTGTCTAGCAACCCTGCTCCCATTTTGCTCATTATGATATTCAATAATACAAACTACCAGCAGCTTTTTTTATGCAAGCTTTGCTCTGGTTTATAACACAAGGATATGTCCACAGGCAGCTGAGGGCAGGTCAAGCTGGAGGCAAGATCATGAGTAAGTTGAGAAAGTTGAAATCTTTCTGATACCAACATAATCGACAACACCTGAAAAAAGAGAAAATGGAAACATTTTGCACACCCTATTTTGGGAAATCTCTCCTTTCCCTCCCTCCGTGCTCACACAAAGTTTATTTTTAAATCTGCAGGCACAGTTGTGCAATTTTCATCACTACGATAGTCACTGGCTGTGGAATGGCAATTTACATCACACTGGTATTTTCTGGGAAGCAAATTCAACTCGTCTTTATAAGGAACTTGCTCCACTAGCAAGCCCATATTTAATGTCCTCCCTGGTGTTTAAGATTTATTGCAACTTCTGTTGCAGTGCAACCGATGCAAAGTTAGTTAATTTACAAACATTTGTATTCAAAAGAATATTGGTGCTAAAGAAAAAAAGATGTACTCCATCACAAATACTTCCTGAGAAATGAGCATTAATAAAATTTGTATTTGGGTTTGGGTTTTTTTGCTATTGTTTCCAGTACCGCACTTTCTCTTTCCAAGTGCATCAGCCTTGCTCTGTGCATGCACAAGAAGTTAATGACAATATCTCAATATTTGTAGTACTTTTGCTCTCCAGAAGCTGTAAATCTCTGCTGAAGCTCCTGAAATATTTGCTTGAATATAGTAATGATTGGTTCCAAACACCTGCCTATGCTTCCAGCAGAGCTACCTCCAGAAATCTCCTGGGAGTGCACATAGCTCCCAAGGACTGGATCTGGAATGGGAGCTCCTGTTTTCAGTGCTCTTTGCTGCACCTGAGTGAAGTGTCTGACATAATCTGGAACAGGTGGTGCAAATAACATCACTCTAAGTCATGAACTGGTATCAGTAGTGTTGGAATAAGAACACACTATCATTTTTATCATACAGGCACTCGTTGTCAACTGCAAACACCACATTTAGAAAGGATCTTACGTACTTTCTTTTATGGCAAATCTCGGAAACAGCAAGCTATATGCAAAGATTCAACAGGAGCTGTGTCTTCTGTGACAATTTTGTTCCCCCTACTCTTTACAATTTCACTGTAAAACCCACTATAATAAACACAATTCTCTGCCACAGCCTTAAGAAGAAAAAGGGATTCTGACCTCCTGCATCAGTCCTGTGTGCTCCAGCCTGAGAGTTGAAAGACATTACAGTGGATACTCAATCCTTGGTGACTGGGGAAAGAGAGAAATTGCCTTTGAGTCAACAATCCAGGTTTAAAGCTAAATTAAGAGGGATCTGGGAAAACAAGGAAATCTGCTGTTAATAAGGATTCACTACTCTTGAGCAGAACCTTTCCTGTTAAGCAAGTGGAGGAGGTGGCAAGAAAGCTTGCTGACCCATGCACCACTCCCAAGCTGTAAGGAAAGTGTCCTTGCAGATGTTCATTTGTAGCATCACCTATTGAGCCAGATGCTGCCCTGTCAATGAGCATCAGCACTGGCACGTTGTTTATCCAGCACATCAGTGCGACCAGGTGAAAGTCAGCCAGAGGAAAGCAGTCTGAGCCAAGCTCCACTCAGGCATCATCACTCTAACAGTGACAGAGCAAAACTGAATGGATCAGCCTGAAGCATCACTGTGTAAAGAAATTACCTGTGTTGCTCTAACAATATTGACAATTTTTTTCTGATAAGTGTGTATTTAAAGAAAGTGGGGGCAGGGGGTAAGGGAGGAGAAGGCATTACATTTAAATAAGTAAATGCAACGAGAGTAATGATGATGCAAAATTACTTGAATGAAGATTTGTTTGACGTAAGAGTGTGATATTCTGCTACTGAGATAAAAACTGGATGATCACTTGGGAAAAAAAATGCATATGAAAAATGTATGAAGGTCTTCCATTAATTTAAATTAGTGAACTACACCAAAGTCGAGAAGCAACAAAGGAAACGGCACTTTCAGGACACCGTCAAAGTCAGTAGGGAGCATTTGAATCAAGGCCAAAATGACAGATATCACTGTTGCCTTCAGCTTTCACCTCACCAGCAAAGGAGGACACCCTACGGTTCACTTTTAAGTGAAACCCACTGCAATGTTGTGCATTTTGTCTTACCTCTTTTGTTCCTTTAAAGTAACATGAAAAATAGCATTTACTGTAAAGAACAAAGCTGGAAGTCCTGCATGACGCTTCTGAACAAGATCATCAGTTGTAAATGGTGGACCTAATTCTCATTTACACTAATGGTGTAGCAATAGAAAGGGGTCATCACCTTGATTTAGTGTAGATTTGCAATCACTTTCATCCTCTACTTTCAATAGGGAGAAGAACCTTGGAGTGAATAGTGGGAGTCCTGATATGCTTTACTTCAGCCTTCTACAACAAATAGTTCTTGGATTGCCATTGGCATGCAAAAAACAAATCACAATTATAACTAAAAAAACCCAAAACTAAAACCCTATGTGCCTCAGTTTCCACATGTGCACACAAGAAAACAAAACTAGCCTTGAAAATAAAGGGAGATTAACTTGCAAAGTTCAACCTAGTTTTTGTTGGTTTAAATAATAATGTAATAATAATAATGGCAATGTAAAGCAGAAGTAGTCTTGAAAAGTTTCTTTTTTAAGACTTTCTACTTTTTTTATAATTGAAGAGTATTGAGATAAACTGTTTACCATACCTTTGCTGTAAATCCAAATTGTTGAGTCTTGGAAATAAATGGGGAAGAAGACCAAAGTACACTGGAAGTGGTGGTGTGCATACTTGTGTAGAATGATTCAAATCACTCAATTTTCATGAAGAGAAAACATATCTTAAAGCCAAAGATCGTGTCTGCTGCAGCATGCCTCTGCAGCTTCCTCTGTGTAGACCAACCCTATAGCTTTCAACCTGGAATAGACAGCTCTCATCCCAGCTTGCCAGTAACCCTCAGGCAATGCCACCAGTGATTTTCATTAATGTTTGAATAATAAATGCTTACAACCAAGCAGCTATGAAAGATGTAAGATGGACCACCATTACGAGACCACATACTACATTCCTTGCCTCCCTTTCCTGCTTCGTAGATGAAATCTCTAGTAAGAGATTGCTATTTTGTGATATAGTGTCTGAAATGAATTAAAGCTTTGGCACTTTTCATGTGTTATGCAGATATATTTCCCGTTACTACATTCTTCACCACAGATTAGGTGTTAGAATGCACAGCACATTGCAGGCGAGTTGGGTGTTGTTTCTACAAAAATAAAAACTGTGAAATGGAATTTTTTTAATGATTTAGAATAAAGCATATTTTTGGATTGTATGGATAATCTATGAGACTCCCTTAAAAATAAAAAGCAACAAGTTTTGTCTTCTTTTTCTGCATATGCTGTAACAATTTAAATTTCTCAAAGCATATGGTGAGAATCGGAATTATCCCTTCTCCACCTACTACTCACAATTTCTTGCCTACCAATTTCAGCACCTAATCTATAGTGCTAAAACCAATTAGTGATACATCAAAGGTTTTTGCAGTTGTAAATTTTGGACTACTACAGAGCATTAGCACATGAGCTCCTCATTACAGGCACAGATATATGTGATCTTTGATCCATGTGCTAAAAAATACATTCAAAATATGTTTTCTTTGGCAACGTTACAGTCTCCTAATTGAGGGAAAAAAGCTAATTATATAGCTCTTTGCCAGGCTGGAATCTGCCATAATAAAGATTGTACACAAAAGCTAAGTTGTAAATGAGAAAGACTAATTTCACTTTTTTCATTTTTTATGAAATTTTTGCCTTCTAAAGTTGTAGAAAGTTATTTTTCACAAATCATATACTCTAGTGAATGGTTTGAGATTTCAAGGAGTTTGCTGGATTAATATTCTGAACAAAACTTCAATCCCACATCTGTGCTTAACTTTTGGCACAGAGTGGTGCCACCAAAGTCCATGATATTAAGTCATGCCAGCTAAAATTAACTATCAAAGCATAAATTAGCAAATGCCGTGTTCTCCTGTTGGCTGGTTCCCAGGATGCCTCTCCTATTTGCACAATGTGGACATAAGGCAAGCGATGAAGTCGATGGTAAGGCAGCACGCTGTATGCTTTACTCCTCAGACTACTTGACGGGCTGTTCATTTTCTCCTGCTATTCCCCATCCATCCACAAAGTGTTTGCATAGTCCAATGTAAAAATAACAAATGGAACATTGCCATTTGATATTAGATTGCCAGGAACACTTCTTTATCGTCCTTTTCTTCTATGGAGAGGTATTTTTCCATCCTTTGGAACCTGTGCCCAAGCCCAGTGGGTATCAGAACTGTATTACCTTTCGCACTGCATCAGGAGAGAAACAAAAATTGCTTGGAGCTGACAGGAAAATGTGACAGACTGGACATGTTTTGTATGAGTTGTGGCAATGACACTCCAAAGAGTGCTGGGGGGAGGAAGAGGCAGCAAGGTCTGGCCTCTGTTTCTTCCCTCTGTTTCCCAGATGGAGTCTTCCTTCCTCCGGTGCATGAAATCTCTTAGTCTCAGACAGAGCTGCTTAGCTTGGCCACTGAAACAAACTTTTTAGTTTCATAGAATCATAGAATGGTTTGGGTTGGAAGGGACCTTAAAGATCATCAAGTTCCAACCCCCCTGCCATGGGCAGGGACACCCTCCACTAGCCCAGGTTGCTCAAAGCCTCATCCAGCCTGGCCTTGAACCCCTCCAGGGATGGGGCATCCACAGCTTCCCTGGGCAACCTGTTCCAGTGTCTCACCACCCACACAGTGAAAAATTTCTTCCTAATCTTCCTAAATTTCCTAGAATCACAGGATCACACTGGAATTTTCAGCATAAGTGAAAGCAATATCTAATCTCCATGATTCAGAGAAGGAAACAAGCCCCTTGCCACAACAGTAACACTTTGCTACAGGAATTATAGAAACTTGTTGGACATTTTTAATTCTTGAGAAAAGTTTTCTAAACACCATTTGCAGGAGATTCCTCCCTACACTAGTTTTTTAGTGATGGAGGGTGCAGAAATTTTTGTTAACAGATAAGGTTGGATTCTATATTTTTAAAATTCTTATTTCACTGGTGAAGGGACAGCACTAGAAAAAAATATAAAATTTAAATGTACAAAAGGTATTTCTTAACTTGTGTTCACATCAATTCAATTCCCTCTTTCAGCTTTTGAACTATAATATTACTCTTGAAAGTAACCTTTAAGGTACTATCACGTATTCCACAACTCCTTTTCCTAACTGCATCTCCCACACTTACCCTGATTAGAAACATAGGATGCCTTCTACTTTCCCTAATTTATCTACTAGCATTCTCCATTTCTTAATAATATCCAGAAAAGACTCCCTGATATAATTAGGTTCACTACACTTTGCGTATCACTGGTATATGCTGCTGAAGACTGTAGGTGAGTCAATATTGAGATCCTTTTTCTGTATTGCTCATCCCCATCTACTGAAAACCCCTAATATGACTTCTCAAATACTTTTATTAAAGCATAATTAAATAATCTAATATCTTTCTCCATCTCTCTTGCCAAATGGCACAGAATAAATCTAATTCAAAAATTATTTTTCTGGTTCGGAGGCAGATATACAGATTTTTATATTCCTCCTCCTTTTTCAAGACACCCACTTCCTCTAAATTTCATTTTCTCTCCATGCAATAAAAAATGAAGTAACATTGATTTCTTTTTTATTTCATTCTTTTTTTTCCCCTAGTGAGCCTATATGACATGACAGTGAATAATAGCATATGCCATGAAAACAATTACATAGCACCTCTCTATTGATCTGTCTAATTGTATCTCTTTACCCAAAACAAAGTTGTTTGCTCAGACATGACTGGCAAACCAAAGAGGTTTGTGCACCTGTTTTACCTTTCATTTCAATGTAGTTAATTATTTCTTAGAACAGATACCTGAAGAAACCTCTGACTTTCAGATGCCTTTCTGCCTAGTGGGTCTCCCCACCCCAGCCAGGAGCCCAGATGGACACCTAGAGAACTGCTTGTGCCAAAGTCTCATGGTAATCTAACATTTAAGTATTTCTGAGGATCTGAAAACCACATTGAGCCTGAATTTGGAAACACTATGGTCACAGAGGACAGTGCCGATAAGTCCTTCACAGCTTTGCTTCACCACATGTAGCACCTAAGCAAGTACCTCTGTGTGCACCAGTTTGTGTTGTGGCCCCACCAGTTTGCACAGGGCAAGATGAAGGGTATCCACATAGCACCATTCATACATTTAGGCATCTTACTCAGACGGAGGAAGGTACCATCCTGGGGTAGGTTTCACAAACTGAACCTCTATCTGGAGCTGGATGTGTAAACCCAGACAATCTAGTACCACCAAGCACCCTGGGAGCAGCATGCTTGCCAGCGAGCTGTAGCAGGGAGTATTTGACCGAGACAAAGGTCACCAAATTCAACATTTTTCTTTGCCTGAGAGAACTGGAGCCCAAATCTGTCTCAATCCCAAAAGACTGCCCTAATCACCATAGTTTAAAATATATATTTTAGTGTCCTTCTGTTGAAGAAAAGTAGTTGCCATCACTAATGCATTAGGCAACACCTTGTTGGCATAATTTAATGTTCAGTGGGGCAAAGGAGCAGAATAGCTGCACACTCAGTTTGGGCAGAGCATCTGCTTCTCCTGACCCACTGGGGAGTTTCATGGAGCAGATGAAGACCATACCAGGGTACAGCAAGGTAGTCTCCTATCTGAAGAGAAGCATGACTTCTAGCTCTGTCTAAAAGACATATTTCTTCCCGTAGAGAATTTGCTATGTGAGACTCATCTTTTCTCATTCTGGTTGGGCCCAAGGATGGGAGAGTCGTGTGACAGACTAGCTGGGCAGCCTGACCAAGGCTGCACCTCTTGGGTGGATGTCCCTGGGTGGTACTCTCAGGCCAAGCCAAACGCTCTTCATGTCTACTTTTCGGATTTACAACTCTGAAAAGACAAAGAAGCAAGAAAGCCACCCCTGTGAATCTAGCCTGTTACTATCAGCCAGGATTTTCAAAGTCACAGTGAAAGGCCGTGGCAGATCGCGATGCTCAGGTACCTGCGCTTTTCCCTTAGTCATTACCCTCCACTGCCCAGTACCAACTCTTGATTCTGACTCACAGGTCATTGCTGTGGCTTGCCTGGGGACCTTTCGGGATGAGCTGACACAACAGAGCAGATGGTTCTTACACTGAAAAATATTATTTAACTTTATTGTGACCAATAGTTCAATATAAGCATGTTGCTGTCAGATGAATTCCTTGCCATCAAAACAAACAAAAGTGGGATTTTAGAGGCACAAAATTACTTGTAAATTGAAGTGTTTGTCTGTTTCCAAACCATCTGCCTCACATATTCATTTTCTGTTTGCTCACTCTTGTAAGAGGAGAAGGAGGGAGAGAAATCCAATGACATGAGCCAGCCATGACCCCTGTAATGAGGCAGAGTTTAACCAAATAAAGTTAAACAGAACATAGATGCACTGAAGTTCATTCTAAATCCATAGCTTGCAAATCTGGAAAGCATCGAAACAAGCCTTGTGTCCTCACTTGGGAAACCAAAATAAAACTGTAACATACACACACACACATACAAATATACACATCAAAGTAAAATGATATTCTTCATGCAAAACATATTCTAAATATACTTTGTTGACACTGGTTAAACATAGAACATTCAAATTCTGAAAGGATTGTGGTGTTATTTGTTATATTGATTAATTTCCAACAGATATTTAACACAGCAAAGTTTTCTAAATAAGATATACTTCTGTATATATTCCCTCCTCCTCTACAAATTGCCTCTTTGTATCTAATTGGTTTTTATATGAGAAAAATTCTCTTTAGGTAGATCTTATACATTAATTTGTCTGTTTTAATTACAGATGCTGCATAGGTAGATCTTAGATATTAACTTTAATTAAATTAATGGAAAAAAAATATATTTAAAACATAGGCATGGCACATCTAGAATATGGGCAGCTACGAGTAAATGGTAGCTCTGAACTCAATAAAAAAGAAAACCCAAAGTTTGGTTACACTGTAAGGAGACTAATTGTTGTGCAAAGGCTGAAGAAGAAATAAATCAAGCTTATTATTTCAGCAAACAATGCATTCAGCCCTGTTATAAAAACAGATCTGTTTGTTTTCATACAGAATATCATAGCCCACTTTTTTAAACCACAACCTTTTTTCTGCTCTGCCATATTTCCTTCAGAAGAGCCAGCCTCTATCTAAGGCTTTTTGTTTTTCTTTTTTTAAATCAGGTGCAGCTGAGCCTATTTAAACTCAATCACGTCCACAGGAAAATCTAGTAGTGCCCCTTGTTTTTCTCAGGAAGGGAGACTGTTTGATGTGGGAACTGGAGATCCCATCTGAAATGCCTTCTGGAGTTCAATCTCCTGAGCCCCATCTGCCCTCCACATCACTCTGGCTCAGCCAGTAGTGTTGGGCAGAGCCAAGCTCACAGCAGTGTCACCCAGAGGGCACATCCCTGGGGGCATCAAGGGGTGAATGTAGCCCACCAGGATCCGTGATAGGATCTGAACTCACTTGTCCTCATTCTCTTCTACACACTAAACGCCAGTGTCACTCCCCTGCCTTGGAGGAGTTCTTTCCGATTTTGCGTGGTGTAAGAGAACCTTCAGTGCCTATACCACCTGTGGCAAGGACAATTTATTATGATAGACATTTCAGCCCTTTCTCCCTCAGCAACACTTCTCGGCATTTTTCCAGGGTACCTTGAAAATGTAATGCAGCTGGGCTTTCCACCAGCATAGATAAGCTTTACTTAATAAAACTGAACAAACTAATTACAGGAAAAAAAAAGAAAAAAAGTTTTATGTGCACTAGAATCTTTCCCTGATCCCAAATTAGCTGTTATTTTAAATTGTTTAATGAGTGGTTTCTGTAAACATACCAGCCTGTAACTTGCTCAGGAGAAAGCTGTTCTATTTTTTTTTGTTAGTATTTTTATTCACAGTTCGCTGCCTGTGTGGTGGGTCTGATCCTCTGAGTCACACGGCTGTCTTTCTGCCCAAGACTCCCTGACTTGCAGCGGGGTTTTGAATTCATCACAGGAGTGTTGTCACCCATATTTATGTGTGATGTTCACACATGTTTTGCACTATTATTTCAAGGAATAATTTTAGAGACAAAATCATGCCTTTTAATACTTAAAGAAAGCTACTAGGACAAGGTTACAAGTGTTAATTAGAAAAAAAATATAGAAAAAGTTTGGAATACTTTCATTTACCAAAATGTATAGAATTCCTCCAGAAACCAGAGAGGGTTGGGAGAACCCAAATGGCCCACTTTGGGTTAAAACCCAGATTTTTTCTATTTTCCTTCATCAGCTTGCCAAGGGGACTCCCCTGCAGCCCCTGCATTTGCATTTGCAAGGCCCTGGGGACTTGGGAAAGTTGTAGCTCATTGAGGACCAGAGGTCTCCAAAACATCAAGTCCCACCCTTCCCAGCCCCAAGCTGTGCAGCAGCTCTGAAGGGGAAAAGCCCTGCAGCTGCACCCTGTCTTGTTTTGGTGGGAAATGCTGAAACTGGAAAGAGGGGGCAGACAAAGGGCTGTAGCTGTGAAATGAGGATACACCAAGTTTTGAAGAAGAAGCTGGGAAGTTTTGAAGAAGGTACCTGTGATCATCACTGGGATTTAGGGGAGTTTAGAGGTGAAGGTTTTGTGGATTTGTCATTCTGGCTATATATCATAAGCTTAAGAAATCTTACTTAAGTTGACTCAGTTTTGGAGAAAAAAAAAATCTGATTCAAAAATAAAGGCAGACCAGAGTCATAAACTAGTTCTAGCACTGCATATGCACAGAACCACAGAGACCCTGAGTTCATCCTCCACATTTAAATTTGGTTTTAATATTGTCAAACAGATATAACTGTGGTTGTACATATCTTACACACTAACCATCTAAGCAAGTTAAGGGTTTCAGTCCCATTTTTTTGGAACCACAAGGTTTCTTTTCCTGAAACATCTCTAAGGTCAAAACAATAGTGACCATTATCAACACAGATAAAAAATATAAAAATGTTTAAATCTCTTGATACGTTTGCTAAGGGATTATTTTCTTAATTTGAACTGCTCTTACTTCAGCAGAGCAGTTAAGGTGCCAAGCTAATAATGCTTATGGTATCATTCCAATTCACAACAAAAAAAAGTATTATAAGGATAAACTCCAATAAAGGATGAAAGTGACAAAAGCAAGACTGGGCATTTAAATGCTTCAGTCTAAAAATGAAACAAACTAAAACCCATCCATTAATTCCTTTCTTACCATTGCTTCTCTCAGATACTTTTACAGCTGTGTCCCTCTTCACACCCACACTTCTCCAGTCCTTGCAGCTGCAATTTTATCCTCTTTTATCCCAAGTCCAGTTGAGATCCAGAAACCACCCAAGATGCTCATCCCAGGCTGTCTGCTGAAGTATAGCAGCCTCTGTCTTCTCCCTTCACCTTCATTTCTTACCACTCTGATTTCCCTTGACCACCAGTTCCACTACACGGAGTGGCAACTTCTGAGTCTTTCAGTCTCAGACATATCTACTCAGCTTATCAGTCTCTGATTCCGTGTCCCAAAGTCACAGTCCTCAGATTCACAGCAACCTTTCAGTCCTTAGTTCTTTGTTGTTCTCTCAAAATTCCCATACCCATAGATCTCATATCCTTCTTCCTCGCAAGTCCTTCAAACCAGCTAGTTACAGACTTCCCCCCAGAAATCCTACAGTTGTGTCTCTTCTCTGCTTTTCCACCTCAGTTGCACGTGCCCTTGTCCTGCTGAGGCTGGCATCGTCTTGCTGTCTGAATCCTGGGTGCTAATGGAAGAGTCCTGGACTGTGCAAAAGAAATAACATCTCCTCTCAGTCCTGGCACAAGTGCTTACCAGATGGGGACTGCAAGTCAAAACTGAATTGCAGATTTTTTTACACTTGATTTAAGATGAACAGACTTTTAATAGAATGGCAAAAGTGTACAAGACTAACAAATTTCTTGTAATGAAAGCACAGGAGGTCTACCGCTTCTCAAAATAAAATACACAAGATTTTTATGAGGGAAAATTTTCCTCTTTTCTTTGCCTTGTTTTTAGAAAGCTTAATCTATCTGGCCTATTATTTCTAATCAGATAAACCAGCTTACTGAGAGAATCCAATCCATTTCTCTAGAAATGCAGACATTCAAGGACATATATGTATGCACGTACAATAGTCTGCTCAGTGGGTACCTTTTGTACAATATTTCTGATATTCAAACTCTGCCTTGTCATGCCTCTTTCTGTCCCTATTTCTCTGCTGCATTATTTTTGCTTTGCTGTTTTCTTCACCTCATCCTCATACAGGTTCTTTCATGACACTAGTGAGAGTCCACCCGACCTTCCAAGAAAAAAAACTTTCAATCTGCTTTCAATCTGCTCCTCATCTTTCATGTCTCTGCTCGCCGAAGGCTTCTACAGCTCCTGAGGCTGCAGCCCTCTCTTCCCCTTTCTCAAAGGACACAAGGTACCATGATCTGTCCTGGGCACAGCAGGACTGTAGCAGTCCAGGAGAGTGAGGATGTTAGATTGTAAGCTCTTGAAGACAAGGACTGTACTTGTGTTTCTCAGGTATATTGAAATTATTTTACCACCTACATAATTTTTAATAAAATGAGCAGTGGTGTCAATACACCTTCCCTTTGCTTCATTTTCTGTAAGATACTCTTACTTATATTACTTTGCTAACACAGAGTTTGCAGCATCATTTCTGTCTTTATTGGATTGAGACTCATTACTTTTTCAGCACCGTTCATATAAATGACGTTATAAAATCAGAAGAATAAAAACTCTCCAGTTCCATGAAGGGAGATATAGACTCCAAAGCACTTTTTATTCCAGTCTTATTTATTTTAGTTATTGCTGTAACAAGACTGCTATCTGGAGTGTAACACAGTTAGCCAAAATGAGATTTTAGAGGTCATCAGCAACATTTTGGCTTTCCTTTGTTTGTTCCATAATCATTTAGGTAAGTTTGTCAAGTTTTAAAACATATAGATGACGATCTGCATGTAAGAACATATAGATTAGATGAGGTTTCAAAATACAGTACATATTACTGGGCATCCTCAGTATGCCTAAATTAAAACTACAGATGTACTTGTATATAAACACACACAGAAAATTCTGTTTGTGGAAGTGAGAGACAAGTAGCGTTGGGATCCAATTGTCTTCATTTTGGATACTTGAGCTACAGGCTCTTTCTTCTCCTATTTACAGCTTAAAAAGATTTCCTGGCAAAATGTTTGCTTTTAAAGGCATTTTATTTTTATTTTGATTTTAATTTTTATTAGCATCTTCCCTTTTCTCTCAGTTCTTTGACATCTGCTGGTACAATATATGCCTTAATTTTCTCCATAAATCCAAAGTATGAGGATTAACAGGGAAAAATGTGTTCCCTTACCAGAACAATAATTGCTTCTGTCCTGAATTTCCTTCAGTTTTATGAAATCTTCCCTAAGATAAAGGTTATAACTTTATCTTTTACTATAGGTTGGGTCCTGTGCACTCTCTTCTTGCAAAAAATGAGGAATTTAAAGAGAGTTTTCTCCTAGTAGAAGGTTATCATCTCCTAAAACAAAACAAACAAACACAAAAAAAGACAATTTTCAAAGTGCCTGAAACCATAGCATAGACAATTGGGGACTTCCAATTTGTGGACCCACTGATGATTAATTAAATGTCAGACTTTAGAAATGCCACTAATGGTTGTTTTAGCAAGACATACGTAATTCATGTACTTATTCCATTACAAGCTTCCCACATCTGATAACTGCTAAAATGCCCTTATCTCTGTTGCCAAAACTTCCACCTTTCTACTTCCTCCAGCAGCTCATGGGAGGCAAACTTTATTAATACATACTTTTAAAATACAATGCAGAGTAAATTAAATGCATTATGAAAATGCAAATCATAGGAAATCTTGTTCTGCTTTATTATTTGTAACCTTTACACAGTAGAAACACCCATTTTAATTTACTTGTAGTTGGCAGAAAATGCAGGCAAAAATACAGATTCAAAGCTTAGCTTGTTGCAGACCACCTAACTATTTTAATCTATCAGATAAAATGTCTGCATTAGCTTGTTGCTAACATCAAAAGGGAAGGGAGTAATAAATAACAGGAAGGCAAAAGGAAGTGGTCAAAAATTAAGATCAGACAAATTCAGATCAGACAAAATCACCAGACTCTAGTAAGGCTTTCTGCACTGGTTCCCATAAGATCCTCATAGAGAAGCTGATGAAGTATGGGCTGGACGAGCAGACAGTGAGGTAGATTGACAGCTGGCTGAACAGCTGAGACCAGAGTGTGGTGACCAGTGGCATGAAGTCTAGTTGGAGGCCAGTGACTAGCAGTGTACCCTTGAGATCAACGTTGGGTCCAGTCCCATCCAAAATCTTCATTAATGACCTGGATGATGGGGCAGAGTGCACCCTCGGCAAGTTTGCTGATGACACAAAACTGTGAGGAGTGGCTGGTACACCAGAGTTATGCCCCAGTCCAGAGAGGCTTAAACAGGATGGAGAAATGTGCTGTCAGAAGCCTCATGAAGTTCAACAAGGGAAAGTGTAAAGTCCTGCACCTGGGGAGGAAAAACTACCCACACAGGCTGGGGGCTGCCTGGATGGAAAACATCATTTCAGAAAAGTACCTGGGATCTTGGTGGAAAACAGGCTGAATGTGAGCCAGCAACATGCCCTTGCTGTGATTCTTCACCGCAGCAGACTAACGGTATCCTGGGCTGCTTTAGGAGGAGTGCTACCAGCAGGTTGAGGGAGGTGAACCTTCCCCTCTGCTCCGCACTGGTGAGGCCACACCTGGAGCACTGGGTCCAGTTTTGAGCTCCCCAGTATAAGACAAGGACACACTGGAGAGAGTCCAGCAAAAGGTGATAAAGAGACGAACATTTCTCTTGTGAGTAAAAGCTGAGAGCTGGGACTACTCAGCATGGAGAAGAGAAGGCTCTGGCATCTTATCAGTGTGCACAACTGCAGGGAGGGTGTAAAGAGGACGGAACCAGGCTCTTTTCAGTGCTGCCCAGTGGCAGGACCAGAGGCGAGAGGCACAATCTGAAGCACAGGAGATTCCCCCTGAACATCAGGAAACACTTTACTGTGAGGGTGACTGAGCACCGGCACGCATTGCCCAGAGAGGTGGTGGAGTCTTCACCCTTGGGGACATTCAAAAGCTGTATGGACATGGTCCTGGGCAACCTGATGTAGGTGGTCCTGCTTGAGCAGGGATTTGGACCAGATGACCTCCAGAGGTCCCTGCCAATCTCAGCCATTCTATGATCCTCTGAAAATTTCAAATTAACCTCCCAAAGCTGGTTTGGTACAGTGATAGGAATATAAAACAGAGTCTATTAATATCTGCTGCTGGTGCCATCTACAATACCTGTGTCCTAGTAGCAGGTTTATTAATGTTTTAGCTGAACTGTTTGTTTTCCATTCCTACTATTATATTGTTATTTGAATCTTCAGTCAGCCACTGTAAATCAATACTCTTTCCCTGCTTTAAATCTCTTTGATTAATAAAGACTATTTAGACAATGTACTTTCTTTGTCCAAATAGATACAAAATGAAAACAATAGAGTTTTCTAATTTTTCTTCCCCAAACTTTACAAAGCTGGTCTCTGGAGAGGTAACTGGAATCAGTGAGAATGGCACTTGGAGAACTGAATGTTTCTGACAAAGCTTCTGAAAAACAAACCCAAAGATTAAAAAAGACTCTGGCAGCTTGAGAGACAAACCAGCTGGCAGGCCACGTAGGAAGATTAAAATATTCCCATTCTTAGTAATCAGTGTGGAAAATCCACCAAGGAAAACCCACGTTCTTTTTCTTTTCGCCTTTCTATTTGGGTCATCAGTTTTCATGATTTCTGGATGAGGCAACAGGCTGTTATGAAAATCGTCAGGAGACAAAGCTTTAACACAAGATATTAGAAATTCTAGGATAAGTCTGAATTGTCAAAGCAGGTAGGCCAGAGTAAATCCCTTAAGCCACACTGGAACAGCCAAACACAAACAGGCAGCAGTGCATGAGGCTCACAACTGTTCTGAAATTGCACTTAGAAGCTTATCAAGAAATGCCCAACAATTCGTCCTCTCACTTTGAAATGGATATTTATCCTGCAGCTAGTATAGATCCGTGAAGCTACTTAGGCATACCGTCATTTATTTAATAAAGAAGAAAAGAGCTGTTAATAAATAAAAATTTTAAATGCATTTTTTCACTGCAAATGTATTAAATGTGTAAACATAAAGGAGATAAAATACTTTTAAAAATACGGTGCGGTATGTGTTTATCAGTCTTATGGCCTTATTACAGAATATTTTATATAGTTGTTTGGGGTTATAAATTTTAGACTACTGACTTTTACAAACATATTCTATTCTTCTCTATTCTATTCTAAAATGTTAGACTACTGACTTTTGCACACATATATGCACATAAGGATATGGCACACCCACAAGGCTGTGCAGATGTTCAGGTCACCACTTGAAGTAGTGTAGAACCAGTCCTCAAAGACAATATTAGCCGCATCTGTCTGAGCTGTGTTCAGCATGGAAACAGAGAAGGAAAGATCTTGGCGAGATACCAAACCCTGAGGTAAGTAGGCATGAGAGGTACAAAGAGCAACAAGGAAGGAAAGGAGATGAAAGATAGTGAAAAACTGAAACTCCTATTTACTAAGAGCCATTCAGACAGCTCCAGTGGCACTTAGCAGTTCAGAAAGACATTGCTACCTCCAAATTTCCCTGCAACCTCCCTGTGCTGGTACAGCTGTTAAAAGCTGGCTTGCATCTGGCCAAGGCCCTTCCTGCCACAGGAGAGAGAGGAACAGGTCAGAAAAATGGGCAGCAAAGGTCTAAGAGCCAGATCTGCCACTGCCTGCATCACCCAGTAGGTAGAAGGATGGTGACAGCCATCACTGTTTCCAGAAGATCCTTTCCACCTCCAAGCAATAACTGTGGCCTCACATCCTTTTGCCACCCCAGGGACTCCCTTGTGAGCAGGCACCAGATGCAGAAACCCCAGTTTTCAAGCAGTTTGATTCTGCCAAACTAGGGAGCAAAGCAATAACAATTTTTTTTCCCCAGTATTTTGCTGTCCTAGCCAGGTACCATACTCTGGATGACTGCTGGGAGCTACATCTTTAGAGACCCACATTCCCAGATTTGGCTCATGCTACCACTTACACAATGTTTGCTTCTAAGATGAGGTTTTGGGTGTTGTAAGAAAACTGCAAAAAATCTAAAGAGGTGCTTCCATAGTCCTGCTTTATACTTTGCATTAACTATCCACTGTTTCAGAGTCCACGGATATATTGGTTCTGAGGTTACTCTACCTTTCGTAAGCACATGAAGAATCTTAGTTCCTTCACGAGTTGTCTGGAATGGAGTATTTAACCACCATACATCCCAGGTATCTTATGAAACACGGTAACAGGTGTGGAAGATGTCCCTACAATAGAAGGGTGCCTTGAGGTGCAGCTGACCTCCTGACTGAATGCTACTTTAAAGTCTTCCAGTTGTATTTTATTTTCAGAGAGTAAACAGTGCAACTTCAGGAGGAATAAGATTTTTTAAAAGCAGTACAGTAACAAGGACCAAACTCATGTGATGTGCAAATAAAACAAAAGAAGAAATGAAAAAGAGTCAGCTCATAACTGTTGGGTAAATCTTTTTGTTATGATGCTTCTAGAAACCTCTTCCTATCTGCTTGGTTTTCCTAGTGCCATTAATTGCTCAAGCCCTAAGAACCTGGATTTGTCACTAATTGTTGGACTGTGGGATACACACACTACAATGTGGTTTGCTCTCCATTCTGAATGGGAGCAAGCTTCATTCATAATTCACGAAAAGGCATTTTGAAAGAATATTTTAAAAAAAATGAGACTACACTGCTTTTTTTATAATCTGATGATGGATGTCTTACCTGTCAAAGCCTGCATTGGTTTGTATCAAGAAACAAGTCTCTTAAATATTTGCAACAGGATGTGAAACAATTCATTTAGCCACTTAGCTTTGCATTTCCACTTGTAGTCTTGGACTAGTGTCAAAAACATGAGAGAAAGCCCTTTCCAGGGAGGAATCTATAACGAATAAGTAAATATTGCTCCATCTGAAATGAACTTGGAAACTGACAGATGCAGGGTCACGAGAAAATGAATAAAATCCCATACAGGCACTGAACTTGTCATCACTTTCTTACTGTTAATATTGGAAAAGGCTTGTCCAGACAAATTCATCTATTTATTCTGCAAGACAAAAGCATACATAACTACAGTTACAACAAATGCAGAAAGTAGTCCAACTGACAAATACTGCAGGTTTCACAGAAGGAAGATCAAAAAGCCATTACAACTCAAACAATAGAAGGTGCTGAATACCACAGGCACATTCTTTTTTTGGTCATATTTTTCCATATTGTTGAATAGAAGCAGCTGATGAAGCAGAGAAATTAAGAGAGGCAAAAGAACATAAAAAAGACCAAAGGCATGAAATGATAAAAGGTGTGAAAGACTAAAGGTGTGAAATAGAAATGGAAAGATCTCCCAAAAGAAAATAACAATTTTTTTTCACATGTGGTCTTTCTTTTCACATCCTCACATTGGTTGGGCTGCACTGTTTCATTAAAGGCTATATCTAAGACTCCAGCTTTAGCAGAAGTGAGAATGGGAACAAGCAGAGATGGACTAATTTAATTTGAAAATAATAAATTGGTTGCAAATTAAGTTTCAGTTCCCCTTAAATTATTCACAAATTATCATCAAATCCAGTTAATGCTTTGGAAATAATTTGAAAGGAGGCAGCAAGGCATATTCACTGTGCTAGTGGCGTGCCAGTAGAAGCAAGGACCTCTTCGCTTGAAGCAGCCAGGGAGCCAGGGGTACACCCTGGGGACAGGGCGAGACACCTTCTTCTGATGCCTCTGAGCACACATGCTGCTTATTCAGGAGTATCCTACCTACCAAGTTACAGGACTTTTGAGGTGAAGACACACTCATTTATTCCTAATGAAGTGCAATATACAATAATTCAGTTATTATTACACTAGAGAGCGGCTAGGACAATTGCAGTCTGGGGATAACTGGTTTCTAGTCCCACCTCTGATGATCACTTAAAAAACAAGCCGCAGATAAAACCAATGTCTTCCACACTTTAAGTTCATTAACCATTATTAGACAGCAGTGAGTTTGTTCTTGAAGTCATCTAAGCATTTACCGGTTTGAAGCTGTATTACTCCTACTATTTTGATGTTTTACAAGTTCCAGTTGACATCAAAAGGCTCATTACATGTCAAAATAATTATATTTTTTCAGGTATTCATGTTGCTGTAATTACACTGTCATCAACTTGCTTCACTTCACATTTCACACAGAAAAATAGATTATTTTCACAGCTTAATTAACAAGAAATATGTCAGGATAAACTGCTTGAATCCACTCAAATTATTGTATTCATTCTTATCAGGATTTTATTTATCCTCAATATTCAAACAAAACATCAGCTCTGTAACACTTCCATAGCACAATGAGCAGGCTTGCTAGGTTGCATTTGTAGAAGGGTGTTTCAGACTCTCTGTGACAGAGCTCGTTTTCATTTCCTGGTAACTTTACAATACATGAAAAGTTTGGGCTGACATTTTGCAGCCTGGGCATCTCTTTCAAAATAATTTTTCACACGCATACCTGCACACACACACACACAGTTCTAGTTCCAGATGAATATTTTAGTTCTTTAAAAAAAAAAAAAAAAAAAAAAAAAAAAGAAAAAAGAAAACAAAAAAAAAAATATATATATAAAAAACATAAAAAAAAAAAAAGAAGTGGGAGGGATACAGGAAAATGCATTATTTTGCCCAGCATAAAGAACATTGATGATGTTCTCTCCAAAAAGATACACCTTGGAGTTTGTGCTTAATACATATCAAGAATGTAACTTTCATTATACATTATACATTATACTTCTGAAAAAATCCTACCTGAATGTGACTTCCTATTTTTAGAAAAACCCTATTTCACAGATGTAGCAGAGAGATATCCTAAATTGTTATGGCTGAAAACTCCACAGAAGTGTCCTGTTTTGAGCTAGTTATGACATAACTCCACAAAAACATCCTGTTCTGGGTTAGGTAGGACATAGCTCTGGACTATGGTGGGGTACGCCACGTCTGGGGTAGGTACAGGGAAACAGTCCCCTTCTGCCCAGGTCTGCAGCCTGCTGTCACGCTGTACTTTCCTGATTACACTCTGCCTCATCCCTACGCCGTTTACTGCACAATGCAGGTGATGAACATGGGCTGTGAAGTGAAGGACAGTGCTGACTGGAGGATCCTGTCTTTATTCAAGCAGAAACAGGGAAGTAAGGGAGGAACTGGGAAGGAAACAGCTCGTGGAGAGAGGACAGTCTCCTTGCACATCAATTGCATCCTGCCCTAGAGAACCAGCTCCTTGCATCTCCACAGATGTAATGCTGAAGAAAGGTATTTAAACTTAAGAAGCTCATTATCTGGGGAACCAGCTGGAGCTCCTGGTGCTGATGTTCTGACGTGTGTAGACAGATATGTCAGCTGGGACTATGCTTGAAATGTGTAAAGTGCACATTTGGTTGGCTATCCCCCACAAAGTTTGAAATAAGATGTTCGAATGAGGTGGGCAGGTTTAACGTTCACTGCCTCAACTCCCTAGAAGTAAAAGTGAGAAAATACTTCACACGAATTGTGAAAATGAGAAAGCTAATTGTTAATACATTACCAGATACATTGATAATTACTGAGGTTATACAGTGACAAGTGCCATTGAGAAGCATGGGAGGAAATGAGAAAACCAGTATACAACTTGTATTTGGCACATGAGATGTGAAGAGAAAGAAGTTACAGAGTAGGAGAAAACAGGTTTTTTAAGAACACAGGTCTGGTCTGAGTATCACTGTTGCTGGCCACTGAACGAGGCAGGGCATCTGTGGAAACATTTAAATATATTTAGGTCTTCAGATTGCAGGGCTAAGTGAAGATCAGATAGATTGATATAATTTCACTATTTTCTAACTTACAAGTTTGGTTTTGTAATGTGAACAATATCTGTAGCTCATTTTGAGTGTCCCCTCCAAAAAAAGTTAAATCGCATATTTATGATAAAAAAATCCTTCTCTTGGCAATACTGCAAGTATTGAGGTAATGAGGTCTAAAATTTTCTTGCATTTCTGATTGTATCCAACTCATATTACTTCACTATGTCTGGGATAATCCAATATTTGCAGTGCTTCCTAGACATTTTCAATAGTTTCATAGTAGTGAAATGTTATGGTAAATGGCATCTCAGTCACTTAAGCTCAATTAAAATTCCAATTGCAGCCAAACTAATCGGGAAGTTGGATAAAACCCACCACAATGTGACGGATTTGTGTCAGAGATTTCGGACAAATATCAGGGTAATATTAAAATATAGTATTGATTTTAGATTCATGAATGGCCATCTCCACAGGAGTACTAATAGGACTATGCAGAATCCTCTATAAATCTTTAAATGTTTTCCTGCAGTCTAGCAATTTCAGCTACTTTCTACTCCAATTATAATTTATTTTTAATCTAGAGCACCTTGCTTGAAATCTTGTGAGACTTACATTTACATGTGGTTGAAAAAGTGGGATAAAAAATGCTGACAGTATTCTTCCCTTTTGTGTCCAACCGCAACAAACTGAATTACATTTAGGGGGGTTGTTTATAAACTCTCCTTTTTTGCTTTCTTGCTCTTACCATCTTAACAGTTTTCAAAACTTTTTGCAATGATTAAAAACAGTCACCGAGTGGCGGAATAAAGATTTGCATCATTTCCTTTGCTTTTGCAGGGCTGTTGGGTTTTTTACTTCAGAACTCAGATTGTTTTCAAAAGTTGCAGACTGGTAGATGGCAGCATGAAAGCTTTTCCTCTGTAAAAATTCCTACTGATGGATTTTATTTAGGGAAAAAGAAAAAAAAAAAGACCAATCTTTCATAATTTTTTTAACCTCTAAAAAAAGGTTTTAAAATATATACTTTCTCAAAACTTTTTATTCTATCCCCTTCAAAAACTGGGAGATGAGGTAAGAGTATTTGAGTTATATACCCTATGAGGGAGCACAAGCTGACTCTAAGAGGTAAACCATCCTGAGAAGCAATCATCTTCCTCCAGGGGAAGTCCCAGGAGCCCACAGCCTTCACACTGGCACTGGATTCTTTCTCTCCAACATTAATCTTGCAAATCTTGTTTATAATGAAAGGAGAGTGGTAGGGATGGAAAGCATAAGCACTAAGTGAGCTTGAAGTCCAGTATCATACTCACTGGCTGTCCTCTGTGAACTTACTCCCTGCAGGAATAGATGTTTAATGAGGAAAAGATGGATAAATAACAACAAAACACAGGCTTTGAGCAAGTGGGAAGGTAAATGGAAGGAGAAGTCCACAACTGGCAAGATATTTCTTGTGCTTAGCACATTTCCTAGGGAAAAAAAAATGCATCTCTCTGATTGATAGACCCTCCTAGCAACAACATTTGCACCTGAGAAATTTATATATCTGTTCCCCCTTGAAAAATATTTACATAAAAGACAAAAATTGTACAAATGCTGACCTTCAAGAAGAAGAAATTAAATCCTTGGTGCACTAAAGAATGTGTTTAATGGAGGAAAAAAATATTTCTCTTACGTGCTTCTTGGGGGCAGGAACAAAAAATGTTATGCTGTAAAGACAGTTTGCATGTTTACATTCACCTGCAGTAGTCTCCATAATGTGAAGCACATGCCAGCTCATAAATGCATGTTTCAGCTGTCTGATGTAGATTTTTGCTTAATTTTTTGGCAAGTTAGCTAGGAACATTTCAAATACAGCAAAAGCACAGATGATAATTAGATAAATAATCCCACTGGGGAGAACTCAGAAAGAAAAGGTCTTGTCTGACTCATAGTTCAATTATTATGCAGGCATGGGGTGTGACACTGGGCAGAAAAAGGCCAGCTACTGTTGTACCATTGCTTTAATCTTGGTGGAAGTCCAGGTAATTGGACCTTAGGTAATTCCAGTTGTGCAATTGAAACAAAACTTTAGGATCACTTCTATGTTTAACGGCCACCACATGTCCTAAAATACACACTTAGCATCTCTGTACTCACTCCTTCTTTCAGGAGGATACTACTGTGAACAGCACTTCTTCATAAATAATTATAAAGACTTTTAAAAATAGTTCATAAAATATGTATTTCTTAATGCCCAGCACAGGCAATATGTTAGTTGTTTGCCAGCAAGTGGCCATCAAAATTTTTGTCCTGTGAAGAGCTGCAAAAGCTTTCTGGGGTAATGTGAAAGAGGAGAATAAATAAAGAGCATTCACCGAGCCCTGGGAGACATTGCGGAGATGTACAGCTGGGCAAGCAGAGGAGAAACTTGCTGGTTTTGATTCACAGGCTGGGGAGCTGTAGGCTTACAGGCAGGTACAGAAACACCTCGTAGCCATGCTGCTTTCTAAATGTGAACATTGTCTAGAGTGTCAAGGTAAAATGAAGATGAGCTATCTCTTACTTCATGCTGAAACCCCAAATGATGCAGCAGTCTGTCACATAATAACCATTAATCTGCCTGCAGGATGCATCTCCAGTTTTCCTGCTTACCATAGGGAAGGATGAAATAATGCAATTACCAGACAAACTGTAGAGGTGGCTCATCATGCATCTTAGAGGCGCCATGTTTGCAGGCAGCCCCAGCACCTTTAGGACAGTCAGACCTTTTTGAAGAAAATGAACTTTCAGTCTTTCGGAATACATGTATCAGTAAGGAAACACAAGGCCTGCCAGAGACAGGAGCACTCAGAATATTATGTAGCCACAGCTATGACAATCATATAGCTCCAGCTTGTGCTATGCAAGCATTGTTTAATGGAAAGCACATTAAAAAAAAAAAAAAGAGGAAATACTGAAGTCCATTTCTGAATCACCAGTTCTACAGTCCTCCTTCCATTTGCCTGCACAAAACAGCAGTGTTAGTCGTTTAACATTCCCAAAAATGCACTCAGTAATGCTCAAAACTTACAGGTTGCTTTTTTGTTGTTGACTTTTCCTACCTTAGTTTTCTCTTAGTAATAACAGCTTGATAGTGGATCCAATGGTGGGAGTCAAATCTTGTTTCACTTAGAGTCACAACAAAATATGTCCCCTTCCAACTATTGCCCTGTTCTAACACTAACGAATGAACCAGCAAAGGTTTCACCATGAATGCAGAGAGGAAGCCAGATACTGAAACCCACAGATGCCTCCCTAACACTGTTGTTTTCTCTTGCAAAACACTCAAATAAAATTGTGACAAAACTCCAAATAACAAATATTGTAGAGAAACGATACTGCTAAAAATGTAGGAGTGCTGCCTTTCCCATGCATGTCATCCATGTGGTGTGTTATTTTCTCATTCACTGCACATTTATATCTATTTTGAAACATCGAAAACTAACACTTTTGATTCAGTAACTCTCACAAAAGCTGCGCTATTTTCTGTGCTAAGCCTCTGGAAGAGGGCTCCACAGGAGAGGCAGTGTATCAGTTTCATTTCCACGGGGAATTGGGAACAGATTGTACCCAGAGGGTTAAAAAAACTGTGTGTTGCTGATCCTCATTTACTTTTACTAAGCCAGGACCAAATCCTATCATAAAAATAATCTTTCTATAATTATAATTTTTCATGTTTTGGCCAAAATTCTCAGCAGAAATAACAAGTTCCTAAACTACTCGGCTCTTGCTAAAATTAGATTTAGATGTTAATGCTCAGGTGAAATGAACCTTATTCAAATGCAAATTAAACATGAACCAGCAGAATAAATTTCTTTGTAGGTCTCTGCCTCTAGTGATCCATGTTGCATTATTTTCCTGTTTCAATTTTAGCACTCATCTCATGTAGGTGTGGAAACACAATGAAGGGGTCTGTTTAGTTATGGATTACTGGTGAAACATTAAATAGACGAGGTGTACAGCAGATTCTTTCAGATCCTGAAGACTTTTGATGTCTGACACTTGTGGAGTTTGTTTGGCAAAAGTGCTGGTGCCTCTTTCACTTAAGAATTCCTGAATTATTTGAAAAAAAAAAAA
>VZTO01012903.1:0-20643 GCA_013400615.1 Syrrhaptes paradoxus | reverse complement strand
CTCTCCTGCTTTTCAAGAATGGCTTCCAATGAGAGATTTATTGAATTTTTAAAATATTGCTTCTTCTTTCCATAAAAGATTAAGGATTGTGTTTAAATATTTATGATTTTACCTTTACATTTGCTTTAACTGTGGCACAATTTGTAACAGCAGTGATCACAAAAATACATGCAACTATTTTGTGGAATATGTCTTCTTCTGCAAATATTGCAGAAGTAAAAATGGTAATTCTCTTCTGTCCCTGTTCTCTAAATGCTAAAGACCTTTCCCACTCTTCATTGCATTTAATATTAAGAGCTAAGGAGAACAAAATTATTGAAAAACATTAAAGAACGAAAGAAGGACCCCTAGCTTGCCTACAGAAGATTATCAGGTATTCAGTAGACTCATGGGAAGGATTTACTAACTCTAGTTCAATTTCTAAATATGTTGGTACTATAATGAGACTTGCAAATGATCTATAGTATCCTAACCCTTCTGAAGATAAAACAATATAAAAATATATGCCAATTGTTATTACTTGTCAGTACAATGTGTCTCAGCCATTATCCTTTCTTTTTCAGGACAGGTCAAATGCACATGGAGGCACAGATAGCACACACACACTCACACACAAAGGGCAAAGGAAAGGAACATGCAGTTTGATTGTGGTTATTTTTTTTCTTCTTCTTCTTTTTTTTTTTTCTGTTTGCAAAGACAGCAAGCATGAAGGCATCTGTGCCTGTCTAAATTCAGCCAAAACCATCTGCCAACAAGTTGCAGCTAAAGGGTAGAAAATCTAATCGTGACTCAGAGGAGTTAGAAGGGAACGTGGGAGCAAGGGCCCAGGCAATAAGCTGCAGAGATGAGTAAGTCAGCTGAAAAGGGATGGGAAGCAGTTAAATGAATGGAGGCCATCTATTCTTTCCACACTTACACTACATGAACGCAATAATTAAATGAACAGTTATAGCATAATGTACTGCAACACAGAGCAACACTTTTCTGATTCATACACATGCTCTGCTCTTCCTCCTTTCTATATCTTCCTCCTCCTCAGCTCCAAACCATCATCATTAAGAAACTTGCTGCAGAGTAAATTTGTGGTTTTGTACGATGATAGTTACTTGAAATCAATGCTGGCTGTGAGTTATGGTGGCGTCATAAACTGTTTGATTGCCTTAATGGCAGTATTTATCATTGCAATTATTTATTATTTATCACATCAACTCTTAAGTTATTCCTTGCTATTCATCATAGTATCCTGTGCAATTTATTTTTCATTCATGTTGTCTGTATTAGAAACATGTGAGGGAGACACACAGATAATTATTAGTATGTTTTATTTCTTCAACAGAAAATGTATTGGGAGACAGTGCAACAGGATATCAGAGCATGAGCAAAACCTGCTTAACTCAAAAAGCAGGTTCATTGTCTGAGTTATCTCAAAATTTTCCCAGTTGCCTGAGATAACACTGGCCTTTCTGTGATAAAGCTTGGGATTTTTGCTGTAGTTGTAAAATGGAGCACAAGCTCGACTATAAAGAATATGCAGAAAACCCAATAAGAACTGAGCCTGAGCTGTGTTGTATAGTAGAGCACTTTTGAACACTTCAGAATTGTTATTACCTCTCTCTATATAGTGGTAGTGTCTGTATATAGTTGAACACAGTACACAAGATGTTCAGCTGGGATTCAAGAAATCAGGAGTTCTGTTTCAGCAAGAATAGTCCCTAAATTCAGGGGAAGTCATGGTGTGCAGAAGGTTTGTGGCTGCCACTTGGTTTCAGATTTTTCATCTGAGACATATTTTTCCCCGTCTCCTTTCCAAGAGCCGCTCTCCTGAGAAGCTACCTGTTCCCAGAGTTACGGCAGACATGCAGAAGAGAGGGCAGATGGCACAAAGCAGACTTCAGTCCTGACACAGGGCTTGCTCCTTCTGCATTGAGCTGTGTTCCTGCTACAATATCTCTCTTACATTTTTCAACACTTGCTAGTGTCTCTAGAAAATCACCTTAACTTCCTATGCCTCTGTTTCCCCTCTCCTCCCTGTATCGCCAGCTGAGAGTGCAAGCCATATGGAGGTGCTTGTCGCTCACCTGTAGGGTGAAGAGTTACCACCACTTCGTAATACCACACTTTCCATAATGATGGAAATCATGGAAATAGTGACAACAATAAACTTCTCTGTAAGGGAAATTATTTGATGTGTATCTAAAAACCGTTCAGAAAGCAGATAAAAGGCCGACTTTAACTGAGAACAAAATCCCCCAGATGGTTCCTTTCAGTCTTTGCATTGATCTAATTATAGGAAACCTACCATTTTACAAGAAGCTACAAATATCAGAAATGGCTAACACTTTTCAGGGTTCCTGTGGTGGAAGAGAACTTTGGAAGTCGTTTGCAGGAGGTTGTATATAACATAAAATCTAAATATGAACTCAGATTTGAAAACAAATATGAAATCAAATATAGAGAAGCATGTTTATCAAAAGTTTCTGAAGAAGATGTCTAGGAATATAATGTTATTCCATATTCTTTTCAACCATACTTTGGTATCAACTAGGGATTTTTTCCACAGAAGCTGTGGTTTCTCAGAATTGACATTCTAATATGTTTTGCAGGCATGTCTAGACCCACTGATCTATTTCAAGAGAGATTCTTGCCTCATTCAGTGTTGTCCATCAAAGTTTCTCTATTGAGTGAAGGAAGAATTTGTCCTGATGAAAAATCTGCAGGATTCGTTTTCTTCTCTGATCTATTTCCACTAACTCATCCTGCATCAAGGCACAGACAGATGCAGCTCATATGTTCCAAAAGCCATTTCATTTTCATGTTCCTCTTCAGAAAGAGTAGACCACTAATTTCAAAACAATGAAATTATCTTTGTCAATATTTAAGGAATTCTAAACAGAAAAGCCCACTGGAAATGTTCTTTTATTCCTTTTTTAGTTGCTGATTACAGACACTTAAAAACAGGCTAAGCAGATACTGACTTAACGTAATTCAAAAATGTCAAAACACAGATAAATCCATCAAATGAAAACAAATAGAATTTAACAACAAAATATACTAATAGATTGCAACATGCTAACAAACTATATAAATTGGAGTGATTCATTTCCCTAGATACAGAAACAAGACGTCAGTCATCTAGTCTGTTTTCCTTTGATTGCTGAAAATCAGTTGTATCTACTTTGAGTGAAGCTCTTGTCCTCTGACTCAAGCCTTTCATCCCACTACCCCTTGTAAAGAAATTAAATGTACATGAACTGACTTGCATTATGCTATTGTTTTTAATGTTATAGCTTGATTATTTAAAATTATTATAAACATATAGATTTTTTGTTATAATTAACATTACTATTTACTAATAATCAAATATTCCCTACAATTTCAACCTAAAATAGCACAGATACTGCCTATACTATGTGATAACACTGAATATTCAAGTAGTAAATTCCATATTAACTTATCTGAGTGATAGCTGAATTTTTAGCTAAAGTAAATGGCAGAAGAATATTTATCCAGGTGACAAGCAGACGAAAAATATTTTAGGCAGAAGGAACCAAAAATAAATACATAAATAAAAACCACTAATGAGACATTCTGACTTTGGTATATAGCAATTCAGACCTCGTTTGCAAATAACTTCTGTTCAGTGAAGGAATAACTTACCAGCTGTCTGCTCAGGAAAAGGGCTAAGCTCCTCAGGTAACAAAGACTGTAAAACATTTGCTCTAAAAGGAAATTTGTGTTTTAAAATTCTTGACTTAAGCATGTCCTGAAGAGTCTTGATGAATCTACACCTGAATTAGGAATCAAAACTATGCTTTCTGAACGAAGAGCTCAGCCTGAGTACCCCTAGAAGACCTCGGACCTCCTGGCATTGTGTGTGGTTTGAATGTCACTGCCACAACCCTGCCACTCGTCCAGCAGCAAACATATCCATTTATTTGTTGGACTTCCTGACAATGTCAAAATCTCTATTTCCAGACTTAAATTAACAAAACATCTAGCATAACAAGCAGATTGCTTCTGGACCTGATTTTCCACCCTGAAATTGACTGTCTGAGCACTGTGAATGCTGGGATTTCTTTCCCACCACCTGAGCTTTTCCTAAGTACCAAGGAGCCACTTCAAAGCATGAGACGACAACTAAGAGCAGTGGTAGTTCACTGACTTTTACCTGGATTCCTAGACTTCAACACAGCTTCTCTTTGCAAATCTGACTTTATAGCCATTTTATCTTCAGCCCTGTAAGCAAACAGGTGCTTAATGCTAGCTCCATGAAGCGCTCTGGAAACCTCCCAGGTGTCTCCCGTAGCAAATATAAGCTACTTGCTTTTACATTCAAGATCAGTGAGGGATATTAGTGATATCACTTGGCATCCTGCCCAGCATCTCTTAACTGTTAGCAAGAACTTGTCTCCTACATCTGATCAGCCACCTCCTGAATGTCTCCTGTTGGCCCGCCATGTTTCCGAAAGGCAGAATTATGCCTTTGCCCAAGACCCTCCATTTGTAAGAAGTCCTGTAACACCATCAAAATTTCCTCATAATTCTCTGAAAAAATGTTTTTCAGAAACCCTAGAGCAGACAAAGCCTTGCTTGCTGGAATGATGGCCTCCTTGTTGATCTTCCCTCTTCAGACCCTCTGATATTTCTCTCTGCCTACCTTTATCCATCACTCCAACAAGACAATTCCATTGCTTTTCACTCCAGCCTAGAGGTATACCACTAAACAACCAGTGGAATAAAAGAAGCAGCACAACCAACATTTTCTCCTTGTGTGACAGCATTTTGAAAGACGGACTGACCTCCACTCTTGTTTGAAAAGANAGTTATGGACAATTTAAAAAAAAAGGGGGGGGGGGCGAGGTAAAAAATGCAGAATTTTTCCAATTGTTACTTATTTTAAATTAACTATTTTATTTCATAATTTTTAATATGTTTCCTGTTTTCTGCCTGAAATTTTAATTTTTAATTTAAAATGGCTTAACTTTTAAACGGCAAAAAAGGCATGAAGAACATGTGTATTTAAGTAAATGTTGACAGTGTATGTCTTTCATTTAGTCTCAAAGTGAAACACTGAAGTTTGGGGACAATAGAGATTTTTTTTAAAACCCTCCATAGATTCTGCTCTGACCTAATCAATTTGTCAGTTCAACTTACCAAACAAACAAAAAAATCCGTTCTGATCCAGCTTTATGGCTAGTCCAAATCTGAGGCATCTAACTCTTCCTACCCAGCCTAGTAAGCCTTTGCAACTAATGGTATACCTCAGATGTAACCTTCTCTATCTGTGCTGAGCACAACTTTAGTTTAGAATAGGCTTTATGAGCTCAGACTGAATTTTGGGAAAGTTTAGCAGTATACTTTAATCACTGGGTTTGGGATAAGGGGATGGATTTTAACAAGGCATAAGATTTATGCAGGGATAAATATAGACTCTCAGGAAGAAAATAAGAAAGTATGAGAACCTATTAAACTTATGATGAAAGATCTAGGAGCAAGAGACATGGTAAGTGATTCATTCTACAGTTAAAGAGCACACTTTCTGTCTAGCAGTGATTATCTCTACATCTTTTGGGATGCAGAACCTGTACAAAAAAAGTGAGGACTTTTTCACTTTCAAAAGAGACTCCTCCATATTACTTGAGAACTGCCTAGGAAGGACTTATGTGTATTTTAATTGCTGAAAAAATTTTAAATGCTTAAGAGCCCAGTAAATATTTTAGAAAACAAATCAAGGAATGGAAATCCATTTTAAAGAACTGCTTCTCAAAAGACTGCCAGGAAAACAGGTATATTAGAGTAAAAGTTTTTATTTTATTTTATTTTATTAGAAGAGATCATATGGAAACATGAAGTGTAGAAAAGTGAAGTCACTTGTTGGTCTTTCTTTTTTTCCACCAATTTTATCCTCATTAAACAGGATGTTGAAGGTGAGGTATATCTTGGAAGGTAATTTACTCAGAAGAGGAAAGCTTTCTGACTGGAAATGAGAGTACTGCCACAGAACGAAGGACAGGAGTGGAATACCAAATATTCCGTTAGACCAAAAAGATAAAGATGTTTCTACACTCAACTACAGTTGGCAATGTAAAAATGCAATTGCCTTAAATAGGCAAAGCATGGAAACAAGAAGCATGGAAAAAAATCTCTTGCAAAAAAATATCCTGCATTTTCTGGCTACTCCAAGCATCCCAAAATGAGAAACGCAATAGTATGCCTTATGGCAAATATAGATTTGCTAGATTTTTTCATTACAACAGGTGATTCTGCCTTATCGTGTGAAGAGACCTTCCAATAGACATTGAAATCCTACTAGAGTGTGCACCCAGAAGAAGGGAGGGAGTTAGCTGAGTGCCTGGTGACAGGCATGGTGGAGAGTCAGAGAACCTGAGTCACTATGCCATGCACAGCTTCTCAGTCATCCAGGGACACTGCGGTATTGCCTGCTATGCACCAGAAATTAAGAAGCTGAGAGTCAGATGAGAATAGTAGGAGTCACACCAGCAATTAGTACAGTGATCTTTTATGAATGAAGATGTAGCAAAGAAGGAATATTTTCAACATGACATAAAAGTAATCTGTGGAGCAAACAGGTCTTACCTAGATCTCTATAAGGCAGAAGAAAGAAGAATGAAAATTAATTTCCCTTTAACTGAAAAAAACCCCACGTAAACAAACATATCCATATACATGGCTATTCTCTCCTCGAGCAATTTTTTTCCCCAGCATTTTTAAATGGTATGCAAGTTTTTTACATATGGCAAGGAATCTACCATTCCTCTTCTTTGCAAGCCCCAGTCACTACAGTTTTCCAAGGCAATTCACCTGACCCATGAGTCTTTATACAACCTCTTTTCCTGAGAGTCATTTGAGAGAGAGCTATGAGGTGCATGGATCTTTTGCTGTCAGCATTAGCATGCGCTTGGCTACTGTCTTCGCTGAGAAAGTCTGCCCAGCCAGGTGATGGTATGTATCAATTGACATGTCAGCCCAACCAAGCCTGGAAAAAACAAAAACTAATAATAACCACTGACTGGGTGCTTGCCAGTAAGTAACAGAAGAGTGCATCACACTCACAGTCTGCTCCCTGCACTCATCTGAGGAGTTTTTGGGAAAGAGGGAAAGGGAGAGTGGACAGCATATATTGCCATGGGGGCACAGCCCGCAATTTTCATAGCCACTGTTTTCATGTCCACTCAGTCTTCGGTAGTGAGTAGATACTGGGGACTGAGAATCCCTGGGCTTATAGCAGATGGATGGACTGACTGCACAGATCATATTCATTTGGTGTCATTATATAACAGGAGAGGACCAAGGTGTGCACTCTTGGTCAGGAAGGCTGTCTCTAATTGCATCTTTATAACAGTTGCATTTATGTGTGATTTTGTTTGCATGTTTTCCATGGTGTGCAGCTGTAACTGCCAGACAGCGCTCCTCACCTTGGCTTGGTCTGTAACCCAGCTCACCAGAGGGAAGCCTCTGCCTAACAAAGTCATGCATAATAAATAAAAGGCCAGACAGGCTTCAGAGTGTTACTTATTATTTGGTTGACACAAAAAGCAATGATTACATTTCTAGTTCACGGTGTGAAAGCCTTCTCCAGACACTAACATAAACTGTCTTAGTGATCAGAAATAAAAATCTCTTCTAGATGTACATGATAGAATTTTCATTCCAGTTTTCTGCAGTAAAAAGTCGAGTGAGGACATGACATCACATTGTTTATATTCTAAGGTATCACATGTGATATTATGTGTAACATGAAAACTCCAAATTGTGAATGTATGATTAACCAACAGCAGAGTTGCGATTAGAAGAAATTTTAGAAGCCTTCACAACCAACAAAAGTTGAAAACAATCTGATAATCCCTGCATGCAAAATATTCCATGTGTGATAGCATGAAAGCAAGCCCTAGCCATCAAGTAGGCAGAACTGCAGTATCTAGAAAAAGGATTCTGTTATATCTCAGATAACCCTTTGGGACTTACCCAAGTTACACTCAGAGCTGTTCCTCCTTGAAGCAATCCAAGAGAGCAAAAGTAAGGGACAAATTCACCCTACTCTCCTCTGTTTCTGTTTCCTTCCTTGCATTTTATTTCTTAGAATACAGTACACGTTCTTACGAACAGAAAGCCTTTCACAACAAGAAAAGGGCAATAATGCTGGGAAAAGAATTGACATTACATTTTCTAAGACACGTAGCTGTAAAATCTCACTGGTGAGTTGGGGAAGAACAAAAGTTAACCTAGGAAACCAGTGACACTGGAAACCGGTAGGATTCTGAGCATTTCAAAGTTTAGAAGAACCGTGATCTCCTGAGTCACATCCATGAAGTCCCAGTCTTTATAAAACTTGTAAATATTACCTGTGCTCTCTGAATCAATAAATGTTGATGCAGAAAGGGATATTGCTTTCTGCAAAAGAAAAACATTCAGTAGGTAAAACAAGAGAAAAGATATTCCACTAAATTCCACTTTAATTATTTTATCAAAACAGTCACAGCCTTGAAATCTGGTCCTGCCCCATGCACATATTTAGTGACTTTTCAGAAAATACATGATGAGTTATTTGTGCAACCAAATGAAAATGGAATACAGTTATACTAAAAACTTGTATAATGAGACAAATATTTATATAGTAGCGAAGCTATATATACAGAAACTATGTCTGGAACCTATTAGCTTGTAGTTTTACTTCGTTCAAATAGTGACTTTTGAGTTGTTTCAAGCAGGAGTTTTCTTCGTCTGGACTTAAATTGGGGAGGAGATCTGCTTTGCACCTTAGAAAGTGCATCTGAAACTGATGGTTATTTTTATGAAATACAATGCAATTACAGTGGAGCAATATCACTGCAGTAGGTATACTCTGAGCCTGTACCGAGAGTTCAGGTCAGATGTTGAAGTAGTAGATATCTGAATACCAACTGCAACACACTTATCAAAATACATAAAAGTGTAAAAATCCTTAACAAATTTTGATATGTCCTAGAATTCACTTGGATTGCCTGAAATATTAAAAAACAACAAAACTCAAAACTCTGACCCCAGAAATTCTGTAATTATGATGATTTTTCCAGGGTAGTTATGACAGGAAGTTATGCCTTACTGGAAACACTAAATCAAAATTCTCAGGAAGTCTAGCAGCAGATTGGAGGAAAACAAGATATTGGAAGATGTAATATCCCTGAATGTGCTAATTTTTATGTTTTTACATGTGTATCATCCCTGATTCTCTTCGGATGGGACACAACAGCAAACCTTTAGAGTCCCCATTGGGAAATGTAAAGTAATTTTAAAATAAGAAAACAGAATTTAATAGCAGCTCTTGATGCTTACTGCTTAAGGTCTTTGAAAATTATAAGCACATTAAATTGTTGGTCTAGTGTTATTAAACTAATATTTCATTTTTATTTTACAGTCCATGCTTTAAAAATCTTTATGAACTTAACACTTTTTGAAAGGCTGGTTACTTGTCAGGGTAGATCACACTGCCTCATTATTGCAAAAAAATGGACAATTTTTGGTAAAGTATTGCTGGCAGCAGTTTTATGTGTATTATTAGGAAACTGAAGCTGAAGGAGACACTGGGTTTTATGTCTTCCTCGAAACATTTCTTCATTGCTGCCACTGATGGACTTTGGGTTGCACAACTAATTAGTTGTACTAAAGCATTCTGCTGTAAGAGATACTTCACCTTCTCTGTTTGTCATCCACCTGTTACAGCTTGTGTTTTCAAACTGTGAATGCTCTGGGACACAGGCTGGCACACAGCGTATGTTTGTGCGGCATAGACTACAATGAGGCCCCAACCTGGCCGAGGATTACCTGTGCCAATATTCATTTGAATAATTATAAACCCCAGGCCTGTGAGAGTTCTTTGAAAAACAAAAATGCGCTGGAGCAAAAGATGTAAATATTTTCCTTTGCTTCATTGATGGATCTACTTAGTCAAATGTTGCATAAATTGGCATAGGCAGCACAGTTTATAAGACAGATGTTTTTGCAAGAAATTAGAGCATCAGCTTAGAACATGAAATTTCTTTCTTGGGGGAAATACTAAAGATTTTGTAATTACTTATGCTCCATCAGTGAAAAATCAATATTTCTGGATATTTTTCTTCAGGTGGGATTTGAGAAAAATATGTTATGCTGGAATAGAGAAAATGTTTTTAATTATCTCAAATAGCAACATTCATATTAAATGCGTGTTATGTTTTTTAAAATAAAAAGGAGAGGAGAGGAGAGGAGAGGAGAGGAGAGGGAAGAGAAGATTTAACTCACACCGTGGTGATGACTGAAAATGCGTTGGACTTTTATTATAATCCTTGCCTCTAATGATTTCAGAACAGGAATGGTATAATAAAATAAAACCAACCAAGTAAACAAACAAAACCAACCCAGCCCTGAGCAGACAAATGGTTAGACTTGCTATAACAGAAAGTCTGGAAATGTGAAAGACTTCTTGAGAAAATCTAAACAGCCTTTCACAATAAATCTGAAAATACAAGATGTTGGTGAAAATATAGGCAGACAGAAAATTTGAGCTACCAATCTGTTATGAATCTGAGGCAAAATAGAGAAACTACTGGAAGATTTAGGATTAACCCTTAAGAAAGCAATTATAGCTTGCAAAGTAAATTAAGTTACCCAATGAAAAATGAACTTTGCAGAATACGAAACAGTCCTCTGAGGTAAACATATAAGCCATCTATGAAAACAAAAAGTCATCAGAGAGAAAAAGACCAATCAAAAGCCAAGTCAGAATCCCTCAACAACAGATGGAGCTGAACACAGTGTGGCAAACATCAGGAGCCAAGACGATACCAAGTGCTGGAAAGAGAGGCACACTTCACATTGGATTGCACTTACCGCAGCTTACAAGCTTCGGCACCACACTTAAAGCATGGACACAGAGGACGACCAGAGCAATGGACAATTTCACAGCAAAAGCTAAGGATTATAAAACTGAAAACTAATGGGACATGAACCCTGAGTCAAGAAAAGTGGAAATATAGGCCTGAAGGAAAAGCCATATGCATGAAGGATAAAAGGTTGGAACCCTGAGAGTATAAATAAAGAGTAAATGCAGAGAAGAAAACATTGTATAGAGCAAAACACACTAAACATCCAGTTATGTGCATAACAGGCCCTTTGTCTCCTCCATCATGAACTTTCTGTGGAAGTCTGAGGAATTAAATAACTGGAAAAGTTTGAGAAAGTCTTGCAGGAGACAGGACTATGCTCAGCTGACAGCCAAGTACATGTGGAAAAAGTTAGAAAGATCTTTAACCTATGGTTGGAGTTGAAATAGGAGACAGCTAGTCTCACTGGGAGATGTAGAGCAAACAAAAAAATGGCCAGCTTTGCTATATTGGTAATATATATAGGAGTTTATCTATGTACAAAACTAACATAAGTACTAAATAAACCTGGGAAAAGGAAACATTTTTATTACCTACCAAGGATAAATCCTTGGAAGAATGGCACAAAGCCCAGCTACTAAGCTTTGCCAGATCTGTCCTGAGCCAATGTGGCTGTCTCTGCATCCTCCTAGATGCAGGGGCACGGAGGAGTGCGGTGACACAGGGCTGGCTCCAGACCCAGTCCTCTGGGCCCCACAGCTTGGCAGCCAGGAAGAGCAGAGGAAGAACGACTGTGTTCCAGCTCAGGTGGATTAGAACTCATCCAGTACTGACTGGGTTTCTTCTTGTAAACAGTATCCTAGCCAGTTCCTACAAACAAGGGACAGATGTGTGGAACAGTATTTTTTTATTTTGGAAAGGTTTTCTTAGATTTATCTTTCAGCCAAAAAAGTAGAAGTATCAAAGTCATCTTATATGTGCATAGTAAACGTATCTTTGGCAAGTGTGGTGTGCAATAGATTTCCTCGCTGTGAGACCATCTGATTTACTGGGGTTGGTGTCAGATAGCCAGGTAAGTTTGGCATATTTTGTCACAAACAATGCAAGACTGTTTAGACAAAGATGTTATCTCTGGCTCAAAACCAGTGTTTGCCTGTAGATTAAGGTGCAGTAGAATAGTCTGGTGCTACATCAATGTACGCTTGTGTCTAAACGTGTCAGCAGTCTGTCTTGGCATACTGGGCTTTATTAACAAAAACACAGTCAGTTGATCAAGGAAAGTGATTATTCACCTTCATTTGGTAGACGTTAGATCACATCTTGAACACTGTTCCCAGTTTTGCTTCCCAGTACAAGAAAGACATTGCTAAACTGGGGTAAGTTCAGTGGAGGCCACAAAAATGGTCAGGGCTGGGGCACTTGCCCTGTGATCAGAAGCTGCAGGAACAGAAGTGATTCAATCCGAAGACAAAATGTCTTTGGGAGCAGTTAGCAAGAGTACAAATCCTTGTTAAGGAGGTGCATGGCAGATGGATGGGAGACAACAGTCCCAGACTAAAAGGTGGGGGGGTCCAGTTGGGTCCAAGGAAACAAACTGCCTAAGACTGTCCATGGGGACAACCAAGCATTGGGACAGGCTGCCCAGAAAGTCGTGTAGTTTTTGCCACCTGACTCAACAAAGCCCTTAGCATCTGGTCTAAGTGCTGACTTCACTACTAACTCTGCTTTGAGCAGCATGCTAGAGCAGATGATGACCCGAGGTGTCTTCCAACCTGGAAGATTCCAAGTTCTCATATGCTCAGCATTGTGTTAGGCAAGCCACCAAATATTTCCCATTTTCTTAAGGAAGGTCTAAGTGCAAAATAAGTTAATGAAGAGTGTTGCAAATTACCATGTGGAAAAATACAACAATTCCAATTCCAAAATGCTAATGGTGAGTAGGATTAATAATAGGGTGTCTTGATTGATAGCAGGAAAACTTAACATTGTGACTTTTACAAAATCTCCATCTCTTTTGACAGTCAGATCACATTTTGTTTAGGAACCAGTATTGATTTAAGATTTTAACAGTAATGGTCCATGTCTAAAAAATTTGGCCTTAAGTCCACATAGTCCATACTTTAATTTTAAAGGGCTGTATCTGCTTAGCTTAATCCATCATGTATTTTCCTGTATTTTCAAATATTTAGTAATAAATGATGGAGAAAGCTGCAGGTCAAATTAATTAGTCTTTTTGAGTGTGTGTGCATTAGCATTACTGAATGGTCTGTTACTGCTTGATTAACCCAAAACATACTTCTTTACATTGATACAATATCATGCAAGTGTTCCAAGTTCAACTACTCAAAGTTATGATAGACATCTAAGTCAGATGTAAATCAGAGGACCAAAGTTAAATACCTAATTACCATATGTAATAATAGAATCAGAATCATAGAATGGTTTGGGTTGGAAGGGACCTTAAGGATCATCTAGTTCCAATCCCCTGCCATGGGCAGGGACACCGTCCACTAGTCCAGGTTGCTCAAAGCCTCATCCAGCCTGGCCCTGAACACCTCAAGGGATGGGACATCCACAGCTTCCCTGGGCAATCTGTTCCAACGCCTCACCACCCTTACAGTAAAAAACTTCCTCCTAATACCTGATCTAAATCTACCCTCTTTCATCGTAAAACCATTAGCCTCATCCTTTCTGCTAATCCCTGATAAAGAGTGCCTTCTGATCTCTCCTGTAAGCCCCATTTAAGTACTAGAAAGCTGCTATGAGGTCTCCCCANTTTTTTTTTTTTTTTCCCTGAAATCATAGAATCATAGAATGGTTTGAACTGGAAGAGACCTTGAGTAGACGGGGGGAATCACCTCCCTTGATCTGCTGGTCACGCTTCTTTTGATGCAGCCCGGGACACGGCTGGCTTTCTGGGCTGCAAGCATGCATTGTTGGGTCATGTTGAGCTTCTCATCAACCAACACTCCCAAATCCTTCTCCTCAGGTCTTCTCTTAATCCATCTTCCTCCCAGCTTCTGTTTGTGCCTGGGACTACCCTGACCCATGTGCAGGACTTTGCACTTGGCCTTGTTGAACTTAATGAGGTTCTCACAGACCCAAGTCTCAAGCCTGTTAAGGTCCTCTGGAGGGCAATACAGCAGGAAGCCCTTTCACACAGAGGATTGGTACACTGCAAACCTAATGAAGAGATAAAAGTTATTACTACAGGCAACATGATTATGTGGATACTGGAGGATAGACCTCTGCTAGCAGGTTATTTGTCCATAGCTTCCATTTTACCCAGAAATTGATTCATGTTCATAGAGTGTGTACATTTTCATGTACAGGTTGATAGAGTGTGTACATTTTCCACAAATTCTGGAGGTGGATTTAATCTCAAGTATCTTTAGACACATGCAACATGTATGGATATATCACAGCTGCTCTGTTACACTCCCTTTATTGTCATCAGGGAGAAGCAGCTACTAAGAAGAATGATTCATCCAGCCTGTCTTAGAGATCTGCTGAAGGACAAGATGACTCATACTTCAGCAAACTGTGGTAGTCTTCATTGATAAGAAAAGAAGTTTAGACAAGTAGCCCAGATGCAAGTAAATCCCACCTAAGAAAACAACATTGATCCATAAGTCTGGAACCTTTGTCCCCTAAAAGGGACAAACAGCCTCATTCCTGCAGAGAAGCCAGGTTGCAGTGTACCTGCTTCAGAGATTATTAAAACTAAACCAAAAAAAAGGGTATGTACTATGTAAGTACTATGATCAAAACCACAAGTCATACATTTGAAAATCAAACTTTTCTATGAGTTGAAGGTCTTCTTACATTGGTAAAGCCATGGGAGATGAGAAAGATAATTTCTTTGTCAGAATCTTTATATACTTGAACCATATTATAGTAGCTTTATATCCTTGAAGCTTTATTTGGCCACCAACCAATGCAACCCCTTCTGAGTAGTATCACCTTTCCATTAACACACAAAACTGTAGCTCTCAATAAGCAGACAAAAAGAAGGAAAACTTCTCTGGAATTCCCCTTGCTTCTCTCTGGGATGGTAAACTTTTCTAGATCTGAAATTTAAAGAGTACCACTGTAAGCAGAAAAGAATTCACAGCCAGTTCATAAGTTCACAGCCAGTCTTTTTATTTCATCATTATAGATAGCTCTGTTTCCTAGGGCCTTTCTTGAGGAGTTATGTAGCAATGCAAAGCCCCGGGGGTGCAACAGAGGGAATGCAACAGCCACGTGGACAGGTCATTGCCTTCCCCATGGCTAAGAAGAGTAACCGGGAGCACAAACTTTCAGCAAAAGGGAGGTGAAAGCTCCTAGCAGGTTCAGCCTTCGAAAGTTGATTACAATGATGATGAATATTCATCAAACTGCAGGCTGGTCTAGAAAAACAGCAGGAAGTTTCTCAGTAATTTCTTCTGGGTCTTCTTAATAAAGATAAATGAAGCTTCTTTTCAAATGCTGTAGTCACAGAAGAACGATGAAGAGTCCCCTCCTTTCCAGAGGATCAAGTAAGGGAGAAAAATCTGCCTTAGCACGTGGGCATCAAAATAGCAGTGCAAGCACCTCCAAAGGTAATTATGCTTTTTGACCTGAGTGGCTAATCAACATATTGAGGCTGTGGTCACACATCCTGATCTGGCTGCAACAGAGCCAAGAAGCTGTCAGCCCAGCTTGTTCCCAGCTGTCTGCCACCACCACTTTGCTGGAGGTTGCTCACTTGTGGACCTGCTGGCATAACTATTAGGACAAGTGTTCTCTGTTTCAATAAAAACAAGGCAGGTGAGCTGATATGTCATAAATCTAATTCTTCTCCAGGCTAGACGTTGCAACTCAGCTGCATTCTGAGGTGATCACTTGAGCAGTCACACTAGCAGTGTTGGGGATCTTGAACCTTGGCTATCTCTGGTCAAGGACTGTTTCTGTATAGAGAATGGAGACCAACCCTTTCCCCATCCTGCTGTTGGATTCAAACATCTCCAAGCATCTTCCCTGACAACACTCTCCCTACAAACTCTGTCTCTAGGGTTTTCCCAAGTCATATTAAAAATCTTTCTCTGACTTTCTACTGCCTTGGCTGTCAGCTTCTCTGGTGCTTCTGCTGTCTTGAGCCTGTTCCTCCCTGGTAGCTTGTCCCACAATGCCCATGGGAGCAGAGCCCTCCTCCCATGTAGTTCAGGTCCCTACAGCTGCTGTGCATTTTGAGTCATATTTCCCAGTGCTCCTGTTGTCTGCTCAGTAAAGGAGCTTAACTCTTTTATGGCAGGGTAGAAGAGTGCATAGGTTCTTCATAGAACTAGCAAATTATCTGGTCCTTGCTCTGCATTTAAACTAGGCACAGAGAGTTACCATAAGGTAGAAATTTAAGTAGCTCTCCAGTCCAGGAGGTACAGTGGACTGGGATTTGGGCAGGGACACTGAGAAATGTGCATGGGGCTTTCCTGTGTTTAAGAATTCTTTCCCATCCTTCCCTGTGATCTCATCTCTGAGGCACCGATGGCTGGCCTGAAGAAAAACAGACCTTTTTGCTCTCTGGTCTGAACTGTTCTTTCCTTGTGTCTGAATTAAAGCTGTGCAGCTGAAAGGCAGCTTCTGCTGAGCCTGATGGCACACATCAGCCTGAGTCTACTAGTGTGGCACCAGCCTGAACAGGGTGTCCCCCCCCCCCCCAGCTCCCAGCACTACAGTATTTATCTTTAATGTAAGTGTCTGGTTCCTGATTTCACTTTCAAATGAGATATGCAGTTATTAGAAGTGACAGTGAGAGATAGACATATACCGTCACAGAGGCATATGCAGTTAAATATTACAGCTGATTTGTCCACAAAATTTTCCAACACTGGTGTTTATTGAGTTGCTAGCTGTATCTTGGTTGGTATGGTTTAACTAAGAAAAGCCATGGAAAACACATAGTGAATGCACACACTTTTAAATGAGGCAGAAATAATAAATAATTCTGTTTTCTTCTCATTTGTTGACATGTTTGTATCTCCTTGTCTCCGTCTATGTTTAGTGTGAGAGGCTCCACAGTTGTATTGGGTTTGCATATCAAGGTAGCAGGCAGTCTGCACGGGTGGCTTCTCTGAGAAACTGTTAGAAGCTTCTTCTGTGTCCAACAGAGCCAATGCCTCCTGGCTCCATGATGGGCCCACTACTGGCCAAGGCCAAGCCCATCGGCAATGGTGGTAGCAGCTCTGGGATAATGTATTTAAGAAGGGGAAAAGTTGCAACAGCAACTGCAGTAGGAAAGAGGAGTGAGAATACAAGAGAGAAGCAACTCTGCAGACCCCAGGGTCAGTGCAGAAGGAGGGCAGGAGGTGCTCCAGGCGCTGGAGCAGAGGTTCCCCTGCAGCCCGTGGTGCAGCCCATGGCGAGGCAGCTGTGCCCCTGCAGCCATGGGGGTAACGGGGGAGCAGAGACACACCTGCAGCCTGGGGAATATCCCACACCGGAGCAGGGGGATGCCGGATGAGGCTGTGACCCCGTGGGAAGCCCGTGTTGGAGCAGGCTCCTGGCAGGACCTGTGGCCCTATGGAGAGAGGAGCCCAGGCTGGAGCAGGTCTGGTGGCAGGACTTGTGACCCCGTGAGGGACCCACGCTGGAGCAGTCTGTGCCTGAAGGACTGCACCCGTGGAAGGGACCCACACTGGAGCAGTTTGCGAAGAACTGCAGCCCATGGGAATGACTCACAATGGAGAAGTTTGTGGAGGACTGTCTCCCGTTTGAGGGACCCCAGGCTGGAGCAGCTGAAGAGTGTGAGGAGCCCTCCCCCTGAGGAGGAAGGTGAGGCAGAGATAATATGTGATGGACTAACCACAACCCTCATTCCCTGTCTCCCTGTGCTGCTGGAGGGGAGGAGGTAGAGAAATAATGAGTGAAGCTGAGACTGGGAAGAAAGGAGGGGTAGGCAGAGGTGTTTTTAAGATTTGGTTTTATTTCTCATTGTCCTACTCTGATTTGATTGGTAATAGATTAAACTAATTTCCCCAAGTTGAGTCTGTTTTGCCTGTGATGGTAGTTGGTGAATGATCTCTCCGTCCTTGTCTTGACTGATGAGCCTTTGATTATATTTTCTCTCCCCTCTCCAGTTGAGGAGGGGGAGTGATAGGGCAGCTTTGGTGGTCACCCAGTGTCCAGCCAGGGTCAACCCACCACAATGATGCATCGAAAGGGTCCATGGGCAGAAAGCACTGTTGCTGCCATGACTGAGTCTTCTACCGTGAGATTTCTTGCCCAGTTTCCCAAGTTAATGCAGAAACTGGACTGTTACCTGAACTTTCAGGTTTTCTCAGAACTGAATGAAATTTCTCAGACTTCTGCAATGCAGTCATCATTATTCTTTGTCATTGTATAATCCTTCTTTGCTGAATGCAGCCCTGTAAAGCTCTTCACCTCTAGTTCCTATTTGTTTTTATAAAGGCTATTTTCTTGAAAGGTTTCATTGTATTGACAGCATACAGCATTTTCTCCCTGAGATCTTTTTCATTCTGACCTGAAAACTTAATGCACATCTCTCTGTTTCTTAATCTTTCAAGCTGTAGTAACAGAACATTCTCCCTTGCTTTCCTCGGGAATTTTTGTAATGATTTGGCTTTGATCTTTCTGTGATTGTTATAAAAGCAAGGCCAGGAAAACTTCAGACAACACACAAAGGTTCAGTGGTTTGAAACAGAGCTAAATTAGAACCCCATTTTTAAATACGTGGATTGAGTGAATTTCAGTGAAGCTCAATGAATTTTACTTCTATATTTGTTTACTTTTGTTTTTATTCCACTAAACAACTCATGAAGAATTTTACTGAGCACAGGTCAATAGCTAAACCTGTTGTCAGTCAGGTGTAAAAATGTAAAATCAATATAATCACTTTCTTGCTATCCTTCTCTCTTTAAAAACACAGAGGGAATAAACTTAGTGGAAAATATAACAAACAGCATCGAATGCATGAGGGGAGAGGGAGTCAGAGCATGATTGTTTCTTTTTGTGCCCTAAATGCTTTTCTTCTTCCCACTTCTGTTATTCCAACTCTACCACAAGAGTAACTTGTCCCTCTAGGATTGCCCCTAAACTGTGGGAAATGTGTAGCCACATGCAGCTACCAGTAAGGTTGCAAGTGTTTCTTCTTGGGAGACTCTCTTCCTGATGACAAAAGAGTGGTGGCAGTCTTCAATCTGAAAGGGAGTACTTGAGTGAAAGGACAGCTGACCCCAGGCTAAACTAATTGGTCAGTGTGAGTGGGTACTCAGCTGAGTAAAATGTTTCCCATACTGGGTTCAGCTCTAGCAACTGATTTCTGATGAGAATCTGCAATAATATAGCCATGACTGATGAAGTCTGACAAAAACTTGCTCAGTCCTTCAGCATGCACATTGTCCTCAAGTAGTTATCCATGGGACAAAGGGGTCTCTCTAGCTCCACACCCCCAGTGGTGTTGCTGGTATTAGTGTTTCTAGTGTTCCTCAGTCATAAGTAGTAGCCTCGATAGGACTCAGCATCAGGTTTTATAGAGTGCTTGGCCACTGGACAAGTCTACTTCGTGTTTTTTTCCTGCTAGGTAAAATCATCCTCCCACCCTCCACACCCCCATTGCTTGAAATTATAACTCCATTACAAGCTCCACATTAATTAGTTCACTTTCGTAACACACCTAGCTTTTCTTCCAGTACTCACTATCCTTCAGTGAAATCTTTTTGACATGGATCTTCTCTGGTATTAACCTGACAGCAAGAAATCCAGATAAGCACATAATAACTTGGCACGCTTTAGATCAACCTGACTTTCAATCCCTAAATTCAGTTAGATATCTCCACCTACTTTGTGAATCTCTTCTGGTGATATTAATCTTTTGAACACAACTACAGTGCGTAAATGTTAAGCACCTCTGCACTGACATGGTCTTGTGTTTGCTAAGCCCACCCTCTAAAGTGTTCACAGTGTCTGGTCTCCAGATTATGCACATACCAATCTACCAAGACAAGATGACTTCGTGCTTGAAAATTGCAGGCTGCTTGTTTTGCAGGAGCCAGTGTGCCTGATGCACATATATTTTTTCCTAATTCTACCTGTCCACTGGGCTTGAAACTGCCTTTGATAAGAGTAAGGCAGAATGAAAGCAGCATGGACTACAAGAGAAGCAGAACTTCTGAGTGCTGCTAAACTTTTAGCAGCTTATAGGGTATAGCCTCAAATCAGTACTGGATGTGTGCAGTTCAGGGTGAATAAACACTACCACACATTGAGCACCTTAACTACCATGCAGCATCTTCTATGTAGAGTACATATTACGCATGAGAAACATACCACTTAATACAAGCTCTATATGTGATTTATATGATCTCTGGCAGAGATCACAATTCACACCAGAATTTAAGTTGCTGTTACAGCTCTTGACATGGAAATGCAAAGTAATATAATGTTAGTATCAAGATTTTGGCAAGATAAAAAAATAAAATACATATTTTAATATATTTATTATATTTCTTCATGTATTAAATTGTTAGTAAATGTCCTTCCATTATTTTATTTTTCATTAAATCACTTATAACACTAAGATACTGCTCCTCTTTTATTTGTTTACACTGTTTTTTTCTTCATTTCAGACTCTCTAGAACCAGAATTTCTTTCACTAGAAAGTTTTAGGAACAGGTTAGACTAATATGTGTTAGAAACTTGCTAGGTAGAAGTGGTCCAATCTTTTCTGCAGAGGGTTGCAATAGAAAAGTGATTGCAACCGTAGGAAAAGTTTCATTCAGGCTTTACTGCTGCAACTTGCCATATC
>VZTO01012900.1:0-73526 GCA_013400615.1 Syrrhaptes paradoxus | reverse complement strand
ATATGGGGAGGCATGGCAGATTGGCTGCATCACACTCCCACCAACTCACCATGGCAAGAACTAGGTACTCACAATGTTGGAAGCAACGACTGGATGTCTGGAAACATATGCCGTGCCCCATATCACTGCCCAGTATACTATTCTGGGCCTTGAAAAGCAAGTTTTGTGGCGACATGACACTTCAGACAGAATTGAGTCAGGCAACTGGACTCATTTCCAAAACAATCTCATAGACACTTGGGCCAAAGAACATGGCATTGAGTGGGTGTACCACATCCCTTACTAACACCTTACCATGCACCAGCTTCTGGGAAGATCAAACGATACAATGGACTGCTAAAGACTACACTGAAAGCAATGGGGGGTGGAACTTTCAAAAACTGGGATACACATTTAGCAAAAGCCACTTGGCTAGTCAACACGAGAGGATCCGCCAGTCGAGCTGGTCCTGCCCAGCCAGAACTTTTACATACTGTAGATGGGGATAAAGTCCCTGTGGTGCCTATCAAGAACATGCTGGGGAAGACAGCCTTTGGTCATCGGGTGGGAGAAGGGGAGTATCACTGTGTATCAATCATTTGTATATTTGTATATAGTATTATTTTCAATATTATTGTGGTTTAGTTATTATATTGTCGTTATCTCAACCCACGAGTTCTCTTTTCCATCTATCCCTTTGATTCTCTCCCCTATGCTCGCATAGGGACGGGTATTGTGTGAGCAGGTGTGTGTGGTTTGGCCCCCAGCCAAGGGCTAACCCATCACACCTGCAGAGGTCCAATCAACATTTCTATGATTCTATGAAAAGTCTAAACATCCATTCTTAAATATTTCCTCAGGAAAAGCACAGATTTTGCTGTTGGGCATTTTCTGCATTACATAACTCCCTTTGGCCAAAGAAAGTGTCCCTCAGATAATGTGAACCAAGCCTCCATCAGAACTGATTCATTTCAGAAAAACACTTTTTGGCATAAAGTGATATCTTCTGTTCTGAAAAAAAATAATAAAAAAGAATCAAAATTGTCTCTCCAGTTCTAATGTAGTCTATTTTGTGATACTGTCATTTAAGTCAGCCATGAAACACCTCAGATAGGTCAATACACATACAAACATGGGAAACTTTTGTGTCTTGTTTTGTTTTTTTTTAAAGAAGCCAAACTTCAAATACACATTATTTTATTCCTCCACTTAAGATTATAAAACAGATTGAAAATGAAATTTCTGACTTCAAGCATTTTGTAGATATTATTAAAAATATGCTTTTGAACTAAGATCTCAGATATGGCTGAAACAGTTTTACTAAAATTTTCCTTCTACTTAAAGCTAAATTGCATCATTAAAGCAAGAATTCAGCTGAAAAACATGAAAATAACCTCAGCATTTGGGTTTCATTATGGAAAGTTTGTTCATCCTTGTGCAACCTTCTGCCACGTGCTGGCAGCAAAAAGGGCCAAGCCAATCTGCCTGTGGGCCCCTTCAAACACTTCAGTAATACTGGCTCAGTCCCCAGACAAATCACCTCCTGAAAAGCTCCTGCTGGGGCAAATCTTTCCCAGTCACAGGTAAGTCCAAAGGCAGTTTTCTATGGGAAGTAAAGAAAGGCACCAATTATTTTTAGGAAGGCAGCACTTAACAGATCAATAGTTCAGTCTGGTATCTTGGTGTCTTAGTTGTGACCTTCCTCTTTGTTAACAACTTGTGAATATAAGCAGTGCTGACATTCACTAAAGAGTCCTGCTCCTTTTCAGGACCATTGGAGCCCGGCATGTTAGGGCAGGAGGCTTTGTGATGTTCCCATCTACTCCAGCCTTAAGCTTTGCTGTGAAATACAGTCCCACAGTGCAGCTGCTCTGCTGTGAGCTTCACACCACCTTAGTGGCATCTCCATATATCCAACTGGCCTAGACTATATCCAAGTAAAAGCATGTCAGCTTTGCATTCAGAGGGAACCAGGCTTCAGTAACAATTTGGGCAAATTTGATGGAGGTTTATCATCTGCCACATTTTAACAAGGGAGACCAAGACAGTGTTCATATCTATGCTGGTTTTGCTTACAAAAATCTGTAAAGATCCCAAAGCCCAAGCAAGGCTGAGTTTGCCCAGGTGGAGGCTTTCTGGTCCTTGTGTATTTGTAAGGGAGAGATGCATGCCCAGGGGCGACTGCCCCTCCACAGTGGCTGGGTTTTGGGAGCAGTGTGTAATGTTTCCTCTGGCCCGGGGTTAACAGCACAGTAATGAAAGCCAAGACCCACAGAAAAGCATGCACTGTCTCTGTTCTTGGCTGCATGAAGACTTGTACGGGTGGAGGATTTCCATTAACCTCGAAGGAGTTAACCTCAATTTTTCCATTGAATTGACAACAATCTCTACAGCATACAGTTAAATTTATTTATTTATCATAACTGTTTCCCTGATCAGAAATAACTTCCCAAAATCTAGTGCAACTGACTCTGTAAGACCTGTCTACCTTAGGAAACTATATCATTTTTAGTGAGAGAAAGGGTTGAGACACATGTCCCAGTCACCAGATTCTTCCAACAAGCTTTTCTGTATAGACATTGGGTAACAGATGCCAGGGTTAGTGAGGAAAATGTTTAGAAAAACCATCCACAGAATTGTTGAATCCTCATAGCTAAAATGACAAATGGCCGTGGCTGCAGTTTAAGATTCTGTAGTCTTGACAGAGGAACGCGTTTTCTAAAGGAATGATTTTGTGTCAGGTTTTATTTATTAAAATGAAAATATTAAATTTTGCAGTCTGAGTAAAATGGAGAACAAAAGAAATCAATGTAATAAAGTTAATAATTTTGATTCTATGACTCTCTTATTGAAGAGTAATTTAGCTGAAAAGCAGATGTGCTTGGATTAGGTGTACAAATAGAGAAATACATTGACTACAGGAGTGAAACTCCTTAAAGTGTTCCCTAAGAGACTGATGTGTCTTTTAAGAGAAAAAGGTCTTACTAGTGTTTCCATTTACACAAAGTTTTGTGAGTCGACATCTCAATAAATAACAGATACTTATTGACTTCTTTATGCACTATTAGTAAACCTGGATGATATGTTGAACAGCATTTATGGAAATGTACAGAATCATAACTTGACTCCAGCACACAGGCATAAATCTTGTTAACTACTAGAGACTGAAGCAGCAAAGTGAGCTGTGAAATACCTGAATTTGCATAAAGTCTGAGCTTCGAGAATCTTTGCAAGCTTGCAATCTCTTACACTAGCATTTACCTCCTTTACTCTGTTCTGAAACAATGAAATCAAAATTTACTTGTCTCTTAGGATCTCTTACAGTTTCAGTTTATGTGAACTAGACTCTACACCCTAAGTCATAAAATCCTGTCCTATTTGACCTTCACCCTCCGTAATCACCTAAATAGTGTCTAAGAATTCATCCTGTGATAGTTGTCCCTTTGGTATGTTCAATACAGGGTATCCTTTGGATGCATCTTATGTTGTCATTCTTTGTTTTCCAATGGTGATATTATTTTTTTTTCTTTCCTGTGAACACCATGAGGAAAAGCTTGTGATAAAATGTAGTATCAGTGAAATTCTTCTTTATAATGCTCCTTCAGCACAGAGAATCAACATTACACTTTGTTCCCAGGTCCCCCAGGAAATATTGCAAGAAAACCACGTCCCATCCCACATTTCCCACACTTTTGTACAGAAGTTCGAGTTGAAGCAGATCTCAAAACAAATAACATAAGTAGCAGAGATACTTCACCTATTTGACAACATCTCTGAAACTGAAAACTCATTTGATAACCAGTAAAAGCCAGAAGATATATTTTTCTGGTGCACTGCAATAACATCAAAAATCATACAAAGAATATTCTTTTGGAGAGCATTTATGGAAAATTCTGGTCTTCTGCAGGCACTGGGGATGGGTGGGAGGTGACTGAGCCTGCAGGCAGTTTTAGGTGTAAAGGACATGGAGTCTAGTTGGAGGCCTGTATCTAGTGGAGTCCCCCAGGGTTCGGTATTGGGACCTGTGCTGTTCAATATATTCATCAACGACTTGGATGAGGGAATAGAGTGCATCCTCAGCAAGTTTGCTGATGATACGAAACTGGGAGAAGTGGCTGACACGCCAGATGGCTGTGCTTCCATCCAGCGAGACCTAGACAGGCTGGAGATTTGGGCGGGGAAAAATTTAATGCAATTTAACAAGAGCAAGTGTAGAGTCTTGCATCTGGGCAAGAATAACACCAGGTTCCAGTATAAGTTGGGTATGGAACTGTTGGAGAGTAGTGTAGGGGAGAGGGACCTGGGGGTCCTGGTGGACAGCAGGATGACCATGAGCCAGCACTGTGCCCTCGTGGCCAAGAAGGCCAATGGCATCCTGGGGTGTATCAGAAGGGGGGTGGTCAGTAGGTCAAGAGAGGTTCTCCTCCCCCTCTACTCTGCCCTGGTGAGACCGCATCTGGAATATTGTGTCCAGTTCTGGGCCCCTCAGTTCAAGAAGGACAGGGAACTGCTGGAGAGAGTCCAGCGCAGAGCCACAAAGATGATGAAGGGAATGGAGCATCTCCCTTATGAGGAAAGGCTGAGGGAGCTGGGTCTCTTTAGCTTGGAAAAGAGGAGACTGAGGGGTGACCTAATTAATGTTTATAAATATGTGAAGGGTGAGTGTCAGGAGGATGGAGCCAGGCTCTTCTCTGTGACATCCAGTGATAGGACAAGGGGCAATGGGTTCAAGCTGGAACACAGGAGGTTCCACTTGAATATGAGAAAAAACTTCTTTACAGTGAGGGTGACAGAGCACTGGAACAGGCTGCCCAGAGAGGTTGTGGAGTCTCCTTCTCTGGAGACATTCAAAGCCCGCCTGGATGTGTTCCTGTGTGATCTGATCTAGGTGTTCCTGCTCTGGCAGGGGGATTGGACTAGATGATCTTTCGAGGTCCCTTCCAATCCCTAACATTCTGTGATTCTGTGATTCTGTGACATGGAAGGGAAAGGAGAGACTCATTATATCCACATGGAAAATGAATGAAAAATAGTCTAGTGAAGTAATCTGTACTCCCTCTTTAATCAGTGAATATGTTTACGTAGGGTGACTTGTTCTGACTTAAGATAGGTATAGAAGCCTACATCTACTCTGGTTTTCCTTTAAGGGACTGAATTTGAGGTGTGTTTTGTGATGGTTTCAAAAGCACAAATTTGTATTCAAATCTTATACCTGATCACACATTACGTCTACAGAGGTTTCATGCAATAGTTCAGTATTAACCACTTTTCCTCCTCTCCTAATAATCACAATAAAGTGCTAACAAGGATCTTTCTGACAGTGCCATGTAACTGCCTAGATCAAGTTCTTTTACAACCTGAGTCTTGTAACACAAGGTCAGGAAAAAATGCAGAATGGCATTTGTTACAAAAGCATTGAGCTTGTTTTAATTTATCACAAGTGGAAAAAGCTGAGAACTAGACACAGCTCCTGATAATCCTCTACTGGCAGTAAACCTTGGCCCCAGCTAAGAGTATAATTCTAAATAATTCTGCAATGCATTTGCATGCTACTACAAATAAGACTGGGCGAACTCTTACAGTCTTTGATGCCATCTAAAGCAAGTAGCAGAAAAGGAGAAGCCCAGAAAAACTAGATGAGAGCAGTGAAAAATAATCAAGCATTGGGGTTTCCTTCCACTAATTAGTTATTTAATTTTTTCACTTCACTTTTCTATTTTTTATGTTTATTTCTTTTCTTTTTTTTAAACTATGCAACATATCATTGGAAATTATTATTATTTATTTTTGCTTTTCTTTCCAGAGAATGGTTGGGTCTTCAGATCCTAGCTGGAGAAGTGCAGAGAACTTCTAAGAGGCATTAGAAGAGTTTTCATTTCAAAGTAACCTAATCAATGCTTTTTAATCAATAGAAGGATCTGCAATTGTATCAGACTCTTATTACAGATTCACAGGAGTTGTAATACCTATCACGATTTTGACACAGATACTGTATTTTGCCTACATTTACTGTTAATCACTGCAACTTATGTAAGCTGATTCTTAATACTGGAGAAATGTGTTTTTAAAAGGGATGGGGAGGGCAGTCTGGTGGTCTGACAAAAGCATATTTGAATAGACTAAGGTTAGAATGCAAAATGGTTCAATGGAAAACATTTTGGAATGCACTTTCAGAAAATAGGGATTTTACAAAAAAATTTTTATGCTTCTACTTCATGCTGAACCACTTTATAGAATGCAAATTCAAGAAAAAAAGAGCCCAATATTTTCTAAAAATCAGGCTCTATTTTAAGTATCTCAAGTTAAAGCTCCAAAACCATGGATTCCCAAAGTCACTGTCATTCATGTTTCCTGAAAATATAAGGAAGAAACCTATGAGTTGTATGTGTTTTGTAGGATTGCAAATGAAAATTAGTCCTTCCTTGACATTGGGAGTCCTGCAACTCAAATTATCAGAAACACATACTCACTATTCACAACACAGATCTTACATTCTAACTGATTTTCCTTTTTACCATTATAGGAAATGTGAAGCCCCTTTAGTATCACAGGGACATTAATTTTTTATTAAAACTAGTAGAATTGGTGCAATATGTCAGCAGAGCAACCAAGCATATCACTTTAAAGATGTGGGAGGACACTTTGAAGCCAGAGACATCTTTGACTGAATTGTTGCACTGGTTTTTTTTTAATTGAATTCTTTGAGTTTTAAAATGAGTGTTATCTGGAAGTAGTAACAGTAGTCCAAATTTATGTAGACTATAATAACATAGATTTTAATAGAATAATTTATCTGTTTGCCTTTTGCCTTTACATTTTAAAAATTGGTGTACTGTGTTTTATTTCTTGCTTTGTTTTGAGTTTATTTATTTTTATTAATCTTCAGGTGACTGACTTTTGCACATGTCTTCTGAGCTGACAATGCAGACAATGCAAACAAAAATAAACCTGCACAATATTGTTTGATCTCATAATCAAATATTTTATTCATTTTTAAAATTACAGCATACTTGGTATGACACACCAACAGAAAAATCCTGCTGTCAAAAATCACTAGGCACAATATTGGTATATATCTCCAACTCAGAATGCAAATTCAAGTTCTTAAGCTTTGTCTTTCCCCAACAGCTGTTGCCCTTCAGATGTGTTGGGAAACATTTGATTTTCATCAGTTTTTAGTTTGTCATGGAAACTTAGATAGTATTCATGCAGAAGATATTTATTCTTATGATTCATTTTGTTGATATGTATGGTACATTGAAGTCAAAGGAATTGTTTTCTGAAAACCAGGTTTGAATGTGTATGTTTGTTGGAATAAAGATCTTAAAGTTCCTCTAACATCTTTTGTAATGGAGGTTCTTAGAAATGCACTATGATTTTGATATTAAGAAGGAATACTGCTCATATATTTTCACATATAGCAAAGATTATGTAATGTCATTTTTTTTGAGGGTTACTGAGGGTGTGTTGCAAACTATTAACAGCTCACCAGATTGTGTACTTTCTTCCTATACACCATACATATTACCTAGGACTAAACCATCTAGCAGGACCAAAGCTAAAATTCCTATCGTTAGCACAATGTGGTTCTTCAGTTTTATAATACTCCTGGAAATCTCATGGTTTTGTAACCACTAGAATGAAGGTTCTTCAAAGCTTTTGAGAAAAGATTTACTGCAGAAGCTGTTTGGATAAAGGAGGGAGGCATGTAATCCACAAGAACTTCAGAAAGGAAGGTCCATTAGCACCTACTTCAAGCAAGATGAAACAACTGTAAATGTATTTTTAAGACCAGCAATGGTTTGGTGCAGCCTAGCCCTGCACCCACCAGCTCAGGGCATGCACCACCCCATGACATCTATGCAGGCAGCACAGGTGGGAATGGCAGAGGGGCACTGGCTTAGATCTCACAGCAGTGAACAGTAAGTGGGAGTATTTCAGCAAAAAGGCAGAGGAAGGAGGGAATTAATCCTAACTTATATGGCTTCATTAGTAACTCCTCTCCTTAAGGGGTATTTAAAAATAAAACCACTGCCAAAAAAACTTAGCTGGGAGCCTTTCATAAAAAAAAATGTTTTCGCTTCAATAATTGCCCACTTTCACAAGTTTATTCTGTTCCCTCTCCTCACATAGAGTTCCCTCCATCTTTAAACCTTCAAACAAATTGTTTGCATTTTGCTTCTCAAAAGAAATCAGGCGGCTTACCTGACCCAGTTTCCTGGGAGTGGGCTCAAGTTTTGCATGAATGAACTTGCCTCTTTCACTCTCAGAAACACTAGACATTTTATAGTACTGCATCATTTTATCCCACCACTCTCAAATTTATTCCCCATTCAGAGACTACACAAAAACCTTCTGAGATTTAAATCTTAAACATTTCCTGTTCCACTCTTCATCTTTGTAGAAGGTTTATTTTTTCCACTTAGTCTTTCTTGAAATGACGTTTATGCACAATTTCTGCCACAGTAGCATCCAGGAGAAATCTAGCTCAATGTAAATTGTACAAATGACATTTGAAGCCATGCCAAATAGAGGTCTTGGCCCTTGTGTCTCAGTGAATTGCTTTTTTGGTGTTAAATCACTTTTTAAAAAGCAACGATTTCCAGTATTTTTCTTCTCACATACACTATTGGGGATTGAGCAAAGAACAAGAATCAATCAGTTTATGGCATGCTAATATCTAATACGTTTCTGAGAGGAATAAAAACCTTATTTCATGTGATTTATATTTTTCAGTTTCCTTTCTGTGATATTACTTGATACACAGCTTACAGAGCAAACGTCTTGATAAAGAGGGCCTCTGAAAGATCTCCTTCTATTCCTATTGTATTTCTACTGAAAATAGAGTAATCAGTTGTGGGGTAATGCAATATTAGTAAATCTGTTTTCCACTTCCTTCAAAGTGATAGGTTCATGACTTTAACTTCAAAATTAAGTTTATTTTTTTAAGTTTTTTTAATTGAGTTTACTTTTTGTTTGCTTATGCCCTTCATCTACTCTGCCTCCTGTTTCTGTGTCAAATGGCTGTTACTAAGGCACTGCTCTCCACCAGGCAAGCGGTCCTTCTCTTCTCCCAGATGTCTTGAAAAGTGTTGTCTACTTCTCTCTCTGCTTGGGACACGTTGCTAATCCTGCTCACTCCAATGTCTTGAATAGGGATGAGATCCATATTTTCATACAGTCCATTGTGTATGCTGTCCTTCCTTCTTGGATGTGTTGTTATTTGCACACTTCCAAACCCAATTAGAAGAGAAAACATCAATCACTCTAGTCCTGCTGCTGCATTTAACATGAGAGTGGCTTACTCTTCCCTTTCTTACATACAGCAATTTCATATCATCAGTGTATAAGTATAAAGAAGTTATTTATGAGCTAGCACACAAAAGACGGCTGGTGGGTTCATCATCAGTATGCTTACCACTCCAGTAAGACACCAGAGGACTATTTTGCTGGGTTGGCAGGAGGGGACATGTTGGCTTCAGTGCTTTTCTCCCATCAAATCAGTCAATGCCTTAATTTTACACTTAGGTTTTTGTACCTTTCAATTTTGCTGATTTCCCCTTAGCCCTTGAGCTGACAATCCCTTTCCCAAAAGTCCCAGTTCTGTAATTTTACGTTTCTTATCATGCATGCTCACTTTCTTTCCTCACACCACATCAGTTTCCTCAGCAGCCTGAGCCAGGCCCCTGACAGTACCAGTGGCATAGCAGAGCTGTGACATCAACCTTGGGGCACCAGGAGGTCAGAGACACAGTGGCAGCTTCTGGCCAGAGTGACCGTGGCAGAAAAAAAGGGTTAGAAGGATGGCAGCAGCTGAAGCTTATTTTCCCTTTCTTCCCCATTCCCTTACAGGCTTCTGCTCCTTAGTAACTATTTTCTTCTCTCATGATTTCCAAAACAATTTACTTTCTTGAACTTTTTTTCTCCATTTCATCAGTCCCCTCACTCCCAGTCAGCTGTGCTAACTTCCCATTTAGAGTATTTTGCTGCTTCAGTGCACTACTTTGGACACAAACCCAATATAGCCTTACAAACAGGGGAAAAGTGAGGAAAATAGAGAAATGAAAATGCCATCTGTCTACACAGAGAATATAACCACGACTGAATTCTGAAGAAAATGGGAAAAGGAAATGAGCAAGAATGGAGGCGAACTAGAGCAGTACTTGAGAAATTTATCAGGCCAATTAGCTAAACAAAAGCAAGCAAAATAGTGGGGAAAGTAGTAAATAGACTGAGATGTTCCAAAATGCAATCACTGTGGTGACAGCAAGTAACAGGAGGATGTCATTCACTGAAAGATTTAAATGCATCATTCAAATTAAGAAGGAAGAAGAGCAAGGATTAGAGTGATTAATTTTCAAGAAGTAACCAGGGAATATTAAGTAATTAGTCCAAAGTTGAACCAGTGTTGAGAAATTGCCTTCTTTTTTCTCTTTGCTTTTCTTGTGTCTTTACATTCCTGATCTCACTTTGGTCTAGAGGGCAGAGGGATCAAAAGATTTCCCTCCTGTTGTATATCCGATCCTGCTAGCACTGAAAGGTGGAAGAAATGAAGGCTGTGTTAATGAGACACACAGCTATATGGTTATTCTAAATCTCTTTAGATGAATCCAGAATACACTTTGGAAAAGTCAGTTGTCACTTCACTTCTAGTGTACGTAAGTGAATGCCCTCTTCTGCCTTTGCCCCAGTTTTTCCCAAGGTCATGTGAAAGACTCAGGGCCAGTGAGAAAAATCCTCTCTCATTATCAGCATGATTCTGGAAGCAGAGTGATGACTGAAAGGAGCTGAGAAGTGTTTCTATGCCTTCCTTTCAGTATATGCACAGTACTGAAGGCCTTTCTCACAAGATAAATCTCTATAACAAAATATGACCTGTATGTTTTGCATAAAGTTCTAATATTGCGTTTCTTATCAGACTCCTTTCTTACTCCTTCAAATCCATTTTTAATAGTTCAAAACCAAAACTTAAAACAAGTTTTTGACAAATTCAAGTACCTTCACTGTATTTCAACGAAAATATTTTAGTGCACAAGTCTGTATTCTTTATGAACATAACTGACCTTTTCACTAATAACCTCAGAATTCAGAGTGCTTTTTAATTACTCAAAAAGCTACCAGAAATGTTAGAATAACAAACATGACATATTTGGACTTCTAAGGTACCTAATAACAGATTTAAATGTTCTCGGAACTGCAACAACACACATTGTTGAAGGTGGGTTTTGTCTGGGTTTGTAAATTTTAAGAAAAATAAAAGTAGCAGTCAGCAGCCATATTTTTGTCTTGAAAGCACTGGAATATACCATAAGTTGTCTGTGACCATTAAGTAGGAAACATGCACATTACATCTGGTACTTGTCTGCATGTTTCCTCCCTGACATCAAGATCAATGCCTGTTTACTGTTTTGAAAATGCTTCAAAATAGCCTTATATTTTGGCAGACAGGGAGGATTAGAGGACTTGAGTCTTGAGTGGGCATGGAAATCCCCCTGAAGGTGCTTGGCTGCTGCAGCCCGTTAACTGGGATCTTTGTTCATCTGCAGAGACCTAAGACATTTTTCACAAAACATTGTATTTTGTCAGTTTTTTCATTGTAATGGATCAAGGAGATGACTCATATCTAAACCATGCTGCATTGTGTTGTTTCAAATGCTTCAATCCAGACTGGAAGGAAAGGACCCTTGAATCTCCTTGGTAAAGGCTGGCAGGAAAACAGGAATTCTGCTACTTGAAAAGATTGGTGGTTTTATTCTAGTATAAGATATTGAGGGTAGAAGGGTGAAAAAAAAATTCCAGGGGTACCACCAACAGATAATTTACCTGAAAATTTAGAAACCCACAGCCAAGTTCCTGATTCAAACCAAGCAATGCCTCTTTCCCTTGTTTTGAGCTGAAATTCCACCCTGGACAAAAAGGACAGAGTTGGTCAGATTTTATTTTTTTTTAAGACAGAAACTTTTTTTTTGCATAAAATAAAATCTTATAAAATTTTTATTCTTCATGTGTCTGGGGTACTACTGTTGTATTTTATTGTTATGTGTCTAAATCAGAGTTCAGAAGTGTCAGGGATTGACAACTCTTGGCAGTGTTACTCTTGGGAACTGGGGTCTTGTTCCACTGTAATATCATTGTGATTATTTTTCCTGTATCGTTAATATTACACTTCATCATGAAATCTCTATTGTGTCTTGAGATTATTAGCTACCTTAGACTATCTAGCTATCTCTTAAGATACAAGCAGATACTGCAGCTGATCAAAAAAACCCATATGACGTTATTCAAGGTGTTTTTTTCAAGAAAAATACTGTGTTTCTGTAACCGTTCCTTGACAGGTTAAATGTAAGACTTTGAATTTGGGACAGAATCTTAGTCATGTTAAAGCCTGTAGCAATGCTGCCACAAACATAAGCCATATCAGTTTTCCATTGTGAATACTTAGAAACAATAATTGAAAATAAATTTCCCATTAGTATTATGCAATATTTGCTTAAAAACTCACTGTTCTAGCTCAAGATTTCCATCAAACTCATTAATTTATTTACAGAAAGTAAACATGATGGGGTGGGAAGACAAAATTTAATCACGTTTTTTAAGTCATCCTAACAAAAAACACTTCTTGCATTTTTTCTCTAATACTGCCAGCCCTAAATTATGCTTTAATTTGTTAGTCTTTTCGCTGAGTTCAATATGGTTTGGATTCAACAGAAGAATTAGGAGCTGTATTCTGAAGAAATTCTAATTTTAATTAATTAGCATTGATAAAAATAATTTAAGGACTCCAAAAATGCTAGATAATGATGAACTATCCACTTAGGATTATTCTTCCACCAGATACCTGTACACTTTAAAGGTGAGGTCTAAAAAAATTTAAAATTTAAATCAGAATGTCCTGGGTTAAGCAGAGACAGAGTGAACTTTCTTCATAATAGCTAGCAAGAGGCTGTGTTTGGATTTGTGCTTGGAAGGAAAGTTGATAGGGAAGGAAAGTTTACAATTATTTCAAGGTCCTTCAGCTTCTTCGCTCTTCGCAGACAGGGTGGGGAGCCTGGGAGGGCACAGCCCCAGCTACTAGCACAGGATTTGTTCTTTGGTTACTAGATTGAGAACCAGAGTGACCAATAATCTATTCCATAACGCACATGTCATGCCCAGTATATAGGTGAGGACCCCAGGAAGTTCAGCCCTTTTGTTTCGAGGCCCTTTTGGTTTCGGTTCTCTTCTGGCTCTGGATTGCTCTCAAAAGGCCTTCCCCCTCCCCCCACCCCCCCCCCCCAACACACACCCAAGTAGGCTCTCAGTCTGGAATGCTCCTCTGACTGTTATCTCCGTTCTGTGAGTTTCGGGACCCTCCCTCCTGCTCCAGGAGGTTTCGGGACCCCTCCCTGGTCCAGGGTCGACACCCCCTGTTCTGGGATCGTTAGCTGGGACCAGGCTGAGCCCTTGGTCATCGGGTGGGGGGACAGTATCACTGTGTATCACTCATTTGTATATTTGTATATAGTATTATTTTCAATATTATTGTAGTTTAGTTATTAAATTGTCCTTATCTCAACCCTTTTTTCCCTTTACTCCAAAAACTGGGATACACATTTAGCAAAAGCCACTTGGCTAGTCAACACTAGAGGATCTGTCAATCGGGCTGGTCCTTCCCAGTCAGAACCTTTGCATACTACCCCTTCAACCCTCACCCTTATGATTGGGTGGGGGCAGGAATTGTGTGAGTGGTTATGTGTGGTTTGGCCCCCAGCCAAGGGCTAACCCATCACACCGATGTAGTTCTCTATTGGTCCTACAAGTAACAGTTAGAAAAAAAAAATGAACAGAAAGAACAAAGAAAGCTTTTTGCACACAACTTCAATGGACTCCACAGCAGAAGTACTGTGCTAGAGTTACTAGTATCTTGGATCTAAGTCCTCATTGCATCCCAGTACAGTCTGATGGTTCACAAGGCCAGAAAGTCCAGCGGTACTTTTACTTCAAGGTTGTGTTCAACACAAAGGTACAGTGTGATCAGTCAGTCACAAGTGGGTGCTTCACTCTGATTCCTGCCTTGTCACCAGAGGACCTTGTTGCCCACTGATATTACATGCCCTGTAGTGCCCTTGAAAACACTTGGATTGCTAAGTTACTCACTTTTTCTAAGCATAAATGTACACAGTAAGACTACAAAAGGAAATTCCAATAGGGAATGGGTAGAGAAGCATAAGAGTTGCAATAGTTGAGGAAGGAAAAAAGGGGAGAAAGCAGATTGCCAGGAATAGATGAAATAATGGGAAGAAAGCTGCAACAGAGTGGACAGGGAGGAGAAGGATGAGAAAATGTGTATGTATGAGAGAGTGAGTCTGAGAGAAAAGCTTCTTCTACTTCCTAGAAGGAGAAAAGATGGGCTAAACCAAATGAACAGAAATACAGAAGGACTAGGCAGAAGGAAGAAGTCCACGAAAGTGTTTCTGAAATGTTTAAATAGTCAATAAAGTGCAAGCATATAAAGATCACAAAAAGTTAGAGGCCTGTTTATAAATAGTAAATATTTTCCAGAGGTTTCTTGTTGTCACTGTAGATTTATGAGGATATTTATGATTGTTTTGGCCACAAAAACTAACAAAGGAAGAAAAACAGCAGTGAGGGAGGGGAAGTGGAAACTTCCGATGTACTCACGTATTTCATACATTAATTGGAGTTAATAGTATACTTCAAAAATAATATGCCAGATTTGAGCATAAGCATAACATAACTTCCTCGGTGAAAATTTCATTGGCATGGTTATTCTCCACTTGATGTCCTGCTCTGAGATGGAAAATAAGAAAGACCTATAACAAAGCACACCTCTATTCAGGGGGCAGGTTAGGTGGCAGAGACTAATGGACTCCTTTGCCTCCTAGCCCACACACCTGAACACATAGCTACACAACCTAGCTGAAAACCTTGTGAAGCAGCTCTTGTAATCATGAAATATGTACAGAACTGAGGACTCTGAACTCACACCAGAGGCTGATAAACAACTCAAAGCATACAGAAAAAGCATGAGATGTGGAAGTGTGAGGGTAGAAACAGGATCTCTGCCTTCTCTGTACAGAATTTGCTCTTCTGAAAAGCAACTATTGCTCTTGTTAAACTATTTTTGGGCCAATGCATACATAAACTGAGGAAGAAGGGTGAATTCAGCAAAATGGGTGACATAAGGTTATTCTCCATAGTCTCCCTTTTGTCTCAGTGGGAGAAGAGATGCCTTTCAGGCGACAGTTCCAAGCCAGAGCCTACATCAGATGTAGTGGGTTGGCTTAAAGTTAGCCTTTGGGATAATTACTATTCACCATGATTTATCATTAAAGAATATTAGGTTATATCTGTGGCCACCAATATACCTTTCAATGGATACATTTTTCCATTGAAGTTTAATACTCTTTAAGGAAAATGTTTCCCTGGGAAAGGTCAGAGAAGACTCTTTCTGATGCGCTGGGCAAGAGTTTTGCAACAAGCACTGAGAACTTAATGGGGCAAAAAAGCATCTACAACAGAAAACTAGATCTCAAATGATACAATAAAAAAAGATTTAAAGCTGTTCTGGCTCTAGTCCCCTTATGCATCATTAATATCTGCTGCTTCAAGTCACTTCACATCAAGTATCCCAGCACTTTAGCTTAAGTTAAAATTTTGTCTTCCTTCAAAGAACATATAAAATGGTAGAAGAAAAAATATATTAAAATGTTACATTTAAAATAGTTCTGAAACATAGGGCAGGATAAATGGTGTAGAGAGAATAAAGAAAGATATTAGATTAAAATTCATTGCTTTAATCCTACCATATCTCTTTTTTTTTTTCCCATCATGCAGCTACTTGTAATGGTTTTGCTTGTCTGAAGTCGGCAGCAAATGGGTGGAAGTTTAGACTAATTTGCATGCTGATCTAACCTCTTGTCCTTCAAGATGATGTGGTTTATTCAGACATGCCATAGGATTAGTGCACATTTCAGCCTTGAGATTGCTTAAACTCTGTGATCAAGACCACTTTCACCCTTCATGGTAGTGATTATCATTTTTTAAGAACAGAGCTTAAATTTATACACTAGGAAAAGTACATTTCAGGAAGAATATATTTCCTGAAATAGAACTCACCATGGAACCTGTTAATCATATTAACTGTAGTCCATTTGTGCCGTTGTGTACCAATAAGGCTGGCTGATAACTTCCAGACTGAAGTGCAGTTTACATTACATAAATAAATGTATAGGTGTAATACACAGTGAGCAAATTCCTTATTCTATTCAATAAAATAATAAAACCATGCATATGTTTACAACCAAATGGCCATTTATATACATTAAGCTCTGTAAAACTTGATTTTTTTTTAATTTAATTACCACCTTGGCAAAACAGAGGGCTAGAGCATAAATCCACATTTGAAAAAATGTTGATATAATGAACATTTGCATCACAAACTCTCAGTACAAAACTTTTTGATTTACAATAACATGAAATACAATATAAAATAATTCATCTGAATTACTGTAAGTAAAAAGAAAGATTAAATATACATAGGAAAAAAAGCTGAGACAGAGCTGGAAAGGGATACCATATGCATCATGTACCATATCGATAATGGATAATGAACTTTTGTCCAAGAGAAGTCTTGGACAAACTAGAGAAGAACATCAGTGAAAGCGGATTTTGGCTTTATTCATTAAGCTGAAGGTGGGAAACTGTTCCTGGTCAAGGAAGGGGGAGCGATTTAGGGAGGAAGTAGGGTAAGATAGGAGTTTTTGTTCATTTGTCCAACAAACAAATAACTTGCATTCACATTGTCAAAGCAAGTTAATAACCAGTTTTAGATCTGAGGATTTTGCACACTCAGCTGACAACAAAAAATAAAGCTGGAGACAGTGATATGGGGGACTGGAAAAAAAAGAAAAAAAAAGAGAAAAACAGTCATGAGTGGACAGTAGAAGGAAATAGAAAGGATTTTTCAGGCTGTGAAGTTTTAAAGAAATATTAATGCATTTTCCTTTAGGTAGGATTCTGAAAAGACATTAAAGATGCAACACAGATGCTGAAGATTCAGTTTTATTTGAATCTAAAAGCAGTTACTGCTGAAAAGCTGATTTCATATGAGCAAAAATTAGTCATTTTTCTTATGTATTTCTGATTACCACAATGTCATTTGTATATGAATCCAATGAGAAGCTTTCCCTTTCTGTCCTAAATTATATTATTGAAGTGTTGAGTATTCCAGTATCAAAGTAACTTGGACAGTTGATATAAGCATTCAGTTGATTCAGTAATTATCAACAATTAACAACATATCTCCTATTAACATCAACATTAATATGAAGACATATTATATTAACATTAGTAACATCAGACATAAATTAACTTTCAAAATACAGCAGAATTCCAGTGCTTTTGGCAAACAAAATTCTGCTGTGAAATGTTAAGTTGAACTTTGAAGTAAAAATAACAACGCAGTAAGAAACACTACCTGATAAAAGGACAACTGCAGAAACATACTATGGATACAAAATATCCCTGTTTCTACCTGCAGAAAAAAGAATTTAGGCCTATGGGATGTCAGTGGATAATAAAAATAAATGTTCCTGACACATAAATCTGAGTAGAATGCATGTAAAATAAAAACCTGTGTATGGTTAATACAACAGAACAATGCACACAGGCAGTTCTTCATTTTTCAGTCAAATGTCTGCAAACTTAGGACAGTAATAGTCTGAAATAGGGGCAGTACAATGTGTAATTTTTTTCCCAGTAGACAGCTACCATACCCCCGTACTAAAATCACACAAATAATGGCTTTTGTGTTAAACAGAGAATTTGTCTAATCTTCTGTTAACAAAGATAAAGGCATTTTACAAATACGATGAAAGAAATAAAAACTGTATTTCTTAGCTCAGAAAATTACGAACAAATGTAAGAGCTTAAGCAAATACCTTCCCATGCTTTGTTTCACAGTATAACTGCTGACTGGCACTTATTTCGTTTTGGTACATGCAATACGTTATATGTCAGGGGCTTCAGAACTGAAGCACAGCTAAAACGTTGTTACAAAGACTCTCACAGCACAAGAGAAAGTACAAAAGTGCTTTGTTTCCAGTTGGAAGCTGGAAAAACAGATGTTTCTGTGGCATAAGCCAGTAGACCACCCAGCTCACTGTGCTCTGTTTGTGCCTGTAGCAAACACTTGAAAGAAACTGTAAAGCAGTCTTTCATGAGTCAGGATTTCAAAATCCTACCTGCACAAAGGGGCACTTTCTTCTTAGCCCACATCACTACATAGTGAGATCATGCTCTGGAGCACTATTTGGTATTGTTATTTCTATTAAAGTAACAGTTTAATATATTTTTATATATTCGCTAACCAGGGTGACATTTCTAGTGATATGAATAACATTTTTTTCTCTCCTGCTAAACACGTACGTGTAAGGCTGTCCTCCGGTAATGAGTCTCTAAATAATTACAAGTCATCTGAAAAATTCCTTTCTATACATTTTGGTTTAGTTCCTCTAGACAGAAATTTGTGCATACCTCCTCCCAAAACACTTGCTGCCTTTGATTTAACCACCTCTGTTACTGCCCACTCAGTCTTTTCCTACTTCCCGTAGTTCTTCTAACCTTCATCACAGGAAACTTGCAGGTAGGGGCAGAAGACATGAGACTCTGGGGCATCCTGTGAGTGCACACTCTGTGGATCTTCTCATTCTCACACTCTGCACATGACTGGGGGATCCCAGAAAGTGTGGTAAGTCTCCTAACAAATTGTATTTTCTTTCCAATGGCCTGTTTATGCTTTTACTAGGTAATGATAAGTCAATTATAGAATAATAGAATCATAGAAACGTAGAATGGTTAGGAATCATCTAGACACCTCCCACTAGACCAGGTTGCTCAAAGATTCATCCAGCCTGACCTTGAACACCTCCAGGGATGAGGCATCCACAACTTCCCTGGGAAACCTGTTCCAGTTCCTAACCACCCTCACAGTGAAATTTTTTTTCCTAATATCTAATCTAAATCTGCTCTCTTTCAGCTTATACCAATTACCCCTTCTCCTTTCACTATACACTCTGATAAAGAGTGNTTTCTGCGCTGCAAGCGCACACTGTCGGCTCATGTTGAGCTTCTCATCCACCAATACCCCCAAGACCTTCTCCTCAGAGCTGCTCTCTATCCATTCTCTGCCCAGCCTGTATTTGTGCTCGGGATTGCCTTGACCTACATGCAGGACCTTGCACTTGGCCTTGTTAAATTTTATGAGGTTTGCATTGTCCCACTTCTCAAGCCTGTCAAGGTCCCTCTGGATGGCATCCCTTCCCTCCAGCATGTCCACCACACCACACAGCTTAGTGTCATCAGCAAGCTTGCAGAGCGTGTGCTCGGCTCCACTGTCCATGTTGCCAAGAAAGATGTTAAATAACACTGGTCCCAGTACTGATCCCTGTGGAACACCGCTTGTCACCGGTCTCCACTTGGACATTGAGCCATTGACCACAACTCTCTGAGTGTGGCCGTCTAGCCAATTCCTTATCCAGCGAGTGGTCCTTCTGTCAAATCCATGTCCCTCCAACTTAGAGACAAGGATGTCATGTGGGACTGTGTCAAAGGCTTTCACAAGTCCACGTAGATGATGTCAGTTGCCCTTTATCTATCAGCACTGCGGCCCTGCCATAGAAGGCCACCAAATTCGTCAGTCACAATTTTCCCTTGGTAAAGCCATGCTGGTTGTCACCAATCACCTGCTTGTTTTCCATGTGCCTTAGCACAGATTCTGGGAGCATTTGCTCCATGATCTTGCCAGGCACAAAGTTGAGACTGACTGGCCTGTAGTTTCCCAGGTCTTCCTTATTTCCCTTTTTAAAAATGAGGGTTATGTTTCCCCTTTTCCAGTCCGTGGGAACTTCACCAGAGTGCCACAACTTCTCAAATATGATGGATGGCGGTTTGGCAACTTCATCCACTGGTTCCCTCAGGACCCATGGATGTATCTCATCAAGTCCCATGGACTTGTGCACCTTCAGGTTAATTAATACATCATATCGCAGCTTCCACATAATTCAGAGTTCAAACACCAAAGTATTATCTTTTTATGATATAGGGACAAATTCAGATGAGGGGAAGAAGCAATTCCACTAACTATACTAAAAGTATAGATGTCAAAATGGAGTCTGAATTTCACTTGATAGACTACCATTTTCAACTCTTTATAAAGTTTTCTTCTTTTATGGGTGTTTTAAATGTTCCACACTACAACTCAGTGCACAGAGTTAGTCTTCTGATTTTGTTTTAATTAGCAAGTACATGCAAGCATACCTAGAGGAAGAAAACATGCAGAAACTACTTAAGAAGTCGTAAAGCTTAGTAAATCTGAAGTAAATTGGCTATTGGTTACCATATAGAACCACAAAATATTTCTATGATGTTAGTCACTTCTGTTTTGAGATTGTAAAAAACATATATTTTTCACCAAAATAATTTAGTGTATCTCTAAAAAAATATTCATTATTAATCATTTTGTCTGAAAATAAATACATAAAATTCATTAGTATTTTTCGTCTTTCGGTTTCAGCAACCACTTCAAGGCTAGTCCTAACTCTTGAACAGCATTTGTGTTTTCTAAACACAGTGTGTGTACCTGTGGTTCCATGTACACTGACTCACTTTCATAGCATACCCCATCTGAAGATCCTGTGCCATTCTTCAAGAAATTTCCCATCAATACAGAATAACACTCTTAAAAATCTTACTATTCCTGAATTTTGAAAACATAGCCAGTCTGATGGTATAGCACTTTAAGCTTCCATGTTGACAAAGAGATTTGAAGTAGACTGGCAAATTAAAACATCTCAAATTTTGGTTGACTCTGTCAGGAACTGAGTGTGCTTTGCCCCAGACTTAAAGTCCATAACTATCCAGACAGTGTATTTGTGATTTTGCTATATTCAGAAGGAACAAAAGATCTCACACAACTAATACTGTTATGATTTAGAGCAGTGAAATGTTGTCACACAAAGGAAGGTGAGTATTGGTGCCCCATCCCTGGAGGTGTTCAAGGCCAGGCTGGATGAGGCTTTGAGCAACCTGGTCTAGTGGGAGGTGTCCCTGCCCATGGCAGGGGGGTTGGAACTTGATGATCTTTGAGGTCCTTTCCATCCCAAACCCTTCTATGATTCTGTGATTCTATGATTGTCATTGCCGAATATTGTGTGCAGAGTAAAGACCCATTTAATACCAAGATTAAGGTTTAAAAGTTTTTATTTCAGCAACAATAGTAATTATTCAGGAAAAATCCTCATTAACAAATAAAACCAAATGCTGCTTTCAGGCTGAATTAATACATAAAATTCACAAAACCAGAACCCAAGGACTTAATAATTACTTCATGCTGGAACTACCGATGAATGGTAAATCCTATTGTATGCCACAGTATAATTTGAAGAGATACCGTGCTGCTGTGCACAAAACCAAAATAAAGTTATGCTTAAAAAGAGTTTCAAGAATCAGCTCTAAATACACAATCAGGAGGACAATGTTTATATATTAGTGAAAAAATAGGGGTTTTGTTAGAGTTGAATATTTCTGATATTTCGGTGTATTCCAGATTACATTGTATCCTCTGAAAAGCCAGTGAATGATATACACATGGCTGTATGCTCTCAGGTTTGCTGAAACTGGCAAAGTAATTTCTAAACAGAAGGAACAAAAAGAGAAAACCCCACAACACTACAATCATTTGTTCTTGTGCAGATGCCTCTTGTTCACATCTATAACTTGTTACAATAGGATATCTTTTTCCTGAGTGACAAAACAAAAATAATTAAATTCTTGTTGAGTAGATAATGAGGAAACACTGAAGTGAAAAGGTTAAGAAAGCAGCTTTCTGTGGCAAAAGTAGAGTTTTCCAATTAAGATCAGAATCTTATTTCAAAATTAAAGACGGCAACCCTCTGTCAAGAATAATTCCTTTTGAAATTACCTTCTTTTACAGGAAATCTATGAGACCTTTTAATCCATAAAATTAAACCATGTTCTGTTAGCTGTATGTTTATCTATTAAGTGGAAAAAAAATGCTAGGTCATCTATTATGAGCCCATAGACTGCCTCATTAGAATGAAATTATTATCAATTCTTGGAAACATTTGCTTTCCATCTGACTATTAAGTGGGAGCACACTTGTTTGTTCACATTTGCTTCCTCCTCTATGGTAATTTTGATCACCTGTACCCTTTACCTGGATGTTACTATCCACCAGCTCTGTGAAAAAAACAATTTCTTGTGAGTCATAGACTTGTGGAGACAAACGTCATCTGGCAATGTTATGCTCATACAAACTGCTGGGGTTTGGGGGAAACATTAATGCTTTGTGATCTCTGTATAAATGATCTGTGAGTACTACACTTATTAATGCTAACAGAATTTGAATGCCTGCTGTGTACTACAGAACTGTGTGGTTTCATCCAGGCAGTTGATTGGTTTTTGCTCCCAATATGCTACAGAACTCATTTGCAGAAGAATACACACATACACACAGGACTTCAGTGACAAAAATGCAAGTTAGAATTACACAGTAGGAAAAGTCACATTCAAAGGAGCAGGAGAAAAAAAGTTAAACTTTATCAACCAGCCTGCCAGATACAAAATGAAAGCAGTATTGTTTAATGCGGCAAAAAATAACCTAGATCTCAATATGACCTCTTTGTAGAGTCAATACTAATGTTTACTGATGTTTTACCCAGTACCTCAAGGGCAATCATGCTAAGTTTAAATTGAATTCAAGAGCACCTACAAAGGCACAAAGTATGCAAAATCCATGGAATGAATTTTCCTGGTACCTCTTCTGCTCAATTTGTCCTCCAAAAAGGAGAATAGATGGTGTATGTTTCTTCAACACACACACAAATAATTTATGTCCACAGTATCAACAAGGAGCCTTTACATTCTGAAATTAATTCATGTTCTTAATTTGTCAACCTACTATCTCTGAAATTACATACCAACTGTTAAGTTAGAAAAAAACAGTAATATACTATATAAGGGTTCTCTCTGATTTTTCCCATAGTTCAGTGCTGAATTAAAATGACTATTATTGGACTTTCTAACATATCCATAATTTAAATAAGTAGGCATAATTTCCCAATTCTAGGAAAGCATCTGTTCCTTTTGGTACAGAAGCCAAATGCTGCTCCCCTTGGGGTATAGTCTGAGTCACTAATGTATCAGGCCATATTCTCTAGAGGTACTAGATACACTAACACTAAAAGTGGAATATGATGCCATAGTTTCATCTTCTGTGAACCTTTGTCCAATTCACAATAACTACTCAGTGTGTGAAAAACCAAGATATGAGAGGCAGTAACAGGTTGTCATTATTTTCTAGAAGGAAAGTGACTGGTGTTAACATGCTGAGATGTTAGGAGGGCTAATCATAAAGCTGATCTGGAGTGCTGTCTGTGATAAAGCAGCAGAAGGTATTGTCAGAAATGATCAAGTAGCAAATCATAAAAGTTTTCTCTTTCTCTCCATTCAGGCTTTACTGTTAGATATACATTCTGTGAAAAATCTGCAGCACAAAAGACAGGTTAGGAATATGGGTCCAAAATGCTGTATAAAATAGCTCTGTCTATGCATTTTTCTAAACACAGCTGCTGTAGCTGCTGACAAGTACGAGACAACCTTGCATTACCCATTGTTTTTTTTCACAATGTGATATATACTGCAGTTTCTTAATTTATTGCAATTCTTATCCATTGAAATAAAGTTGTCATAGTGAGTGTCTGAGATGGGACTACTCTGCACTGCAGCAACCACTTATAGCTTTCTATCATCTTCATAAACATGATTGATAAGACTCATAAAGATATAAAGCTACAGCAACCACGTTCCTAGTAACTAAATGCTAGCTGATTCCTGTGTCTTTCATGAAAGAGAGTCAATACTACACTGCTTAAACTCCCAATCCAGAACACAATAGTTTAGTCTACTTAGCAAAATTAATGTTTTAGCAGAATTCTGCTCTTCTCCTTCTCTATAACTGTGTCATGATGGACTCATACAGTAAGCATGCTGCTGCTCTTTAAATGTAAAAATAGAAAAGCACTCCAAAGTTATTTGTTGCAATAATCTTGCCGGATGAAATTTAGTATATGATGATCCTTCCATTTTGTTACTGCTTTAGTAGAAAATTGCCTTAGAAAGATGTAAAACTTCAGACCTCCAGTCTAACTCAATCTCCATTACAAGCATGAAAACAAATTTATTTTTCTAACCAAGCAAATGAAGACAAGCACTTGGCCTTTGTTTTGCTTTTCCTTTTTCATTCTTGTTTCTGTCTCTGTACATTTTTCTTTGCACATAAGCTTTCTTCAGTATGTACAGAGACAGCACACCTCTCATGTTTGCATTTGCTTTAAAGAAATAGTGATATTTACATTGAGCAAGAAACTGTTCTTATTATTTTGATCCATCTTTCACAACTTGCCGTCTTTGAGAAACTCCTCACACTCTCATTCACCTCTCTATTTCCTATAGTTTCTGCCTTTTTTTATTTTTGCCACTATTTAGTTCATGAGTAGTTAGAATACATATTTAATGGAGTTATCAGGTCCCAAGTTTTCTGGTTGTATTCTGGACTAAACAGACGTATGAGTAAAACCCCCAATTTTTTTAACAGTCTCTCCAGAGATCACAATCCTCACCTTTATTTCACTGTCTATATGTGAGGCTCTGTGTCATGGAAGAATGTACAAGAAATATTCTCCCAGCTGATTTGCAGGAGTCTATGTCGACAGATGTAGCAAATCAACTTTCTGCCACTTACGTTAATCTAGGAGATGATCAAATATTTTTGAAAAGTTTGTCCTTAGTTTGATTTCAAGAAGTCTTACCTTTGCCAGAGCTCAATTCAGATGCGAGTGCTGGTGCTAACTCACTGAGGGTGAGGTTCTGACACTTTGCTAGACACCTCCACCTCAAAATTTCTATCATCTTGACAGTAGAATCTCATCTGCAGCAAAAGGATAAGAAAGACAAATCTGTGGCTTGACACCTTGTGACATCTTTCTATGGGTGATGAATTTCTGTTACATGACAGGTTCAAAGTTACCAAGAAATGGAGAGATGAGTGGCATAGTAACTTCAGACTTGCTGAGAATGACATGAGTGTGTCAAATCACAAGAAACTAAAGAGTGTGACACTTTTAGGGATGGGTTATTCTATGTATTTAAGTAGATATTCAGAGAGACCTAAATTTTTACTAAAGTAACAGATCCACAGGAGACCATAAGTATAAATAATTAGCTACTACTTCCAGCCCTTTAATATTTTAATCCTGATGACAAATATCTCAGTGTAGGGTATACCTCACTTTTCTGTTGCACTGATCATAGTAAAGGTTGTTTCCTAATTCTTCTTTGTCTTATCTCTCCTTATCTTCACAGTTTTTGAGGTTTTGGGGTTTTTTTTTGCTGTCAGTTTATATTACTATAGCTTCTCTCTGGTTATTATTGTCAATCTTTATAATTTTTCCTACCTCTAGATTAATGCTGTTTGGAAGAGAGTTTCACATGAAATACGTATGTTAATATTTGTAGTGTGCATACATAGACATCTAAATATGTATACAGAGCCACAAAGATCTGGTTTCAAATGAGAAAGTGAAATGAAAGAGTTGATATTGACCTGTGTCTCAAGATCTTAGGGTAAGATCAGTTATCCAGACTATGGAAAAGCCAGCTCTAACGTCCTTCTCTTCCTAAAAGAATTTGAGCTATATTTCTAAAGTGAAAGCCTTGAAAGCCAAACTTGTGTGTGCACTGAGTTTGAGCACTTTGATTTATTTCTTGCTGAAGCTGCTCTGCTTAGTCTGGAATACTTAAATATGCACTCTGCCAGAGAGAAGGAGAACATGACCCTAGTTTAGTGGTCAGGGCACTAAGAACAGTTTTACATCTGAAGGGCGGAAAAAATAAACTGTTGTTATTATGGTTTCCAGTTCTTAGGACATGGTCTACTAGGCATTTAGCCTGAGATTAACTTTAAAAAACATCTGTTCTATATATGTACATATACAAAACCTAATATATATTTAAGATTTGTATATACATAATATGTAAAACAAATAAATAGAAATATAAGATACTAATAAGTCTAAAATATAAACATACAAATATCAGTCAGATTCACTGATAACAGTAGTTTTAATGGGGAAGGCAACAATGAACTTTGTGGGGCAAATATCCATGATTTTGTTTTCCTTCTCTCCTGGAGAAATATTGACACCTAGGAAAAACAAAAAACTAAACCTCTCAGAAGTGTTATAAGAATAAAACATTGATCTAACCATTATTTTACTGAATTAGGAGATGTCTTCATTGATATTTCAAGGTGGGACAGCCCATGGTTAATAAGGTTTTGGTAGCAGTGGTTAACTGAATAACTGTCTATTTTTGAGAAGACATTCTGTTAGTCCTAAAGAAGTTTAGAGACTTGCAAATTAACATGTTATTCTTGAAGTAATAATTGAAAACTACTATTTTTTTTTATCTTTTAAAGTTCCTGTTGTCTTTTAAAGGAGAAAAATAATACATTTAGATTGTATCCCACTTTGTCAAGTAGTGTCTTGTCTGACTGTAGGCAGTCTAAACACAAACCAGCAGTTTGACATGATAGCTCTCTCCAGGCAGCTTTGCTGGCAATATAAGATCTGATCTCTAGATCCAGTGTTATCTTAATTTTATTTCCTCCCTATCTTAATGTAATGAAATTTCCCTAAAATGTCTGTAGGTTTTAAAACCTCAGTCCCTACAAGCAAGATTTGTTACATGAGATATAGATATTATTATTTAACTTTTTCTTTCTTTTTCCATCATTGTCAAAGATACCCTCTCTGCAGCATATACTGCCCAGACTCCCCTTTCTTCTACTGTAAGAAGCAGAGGAAAGGTTTCTTCTCATCTCCAACAGCAATTTCTGGCTTCTCCAGGACTGTGATGATGAGATATGGTGATTTCTCCCTGTCCTGGATCTGTTCTCTGAACAATAGTGCTCCTGGCTATGACTCCAAGTCTCTCAGCACTTCCCTTGGAGGGGCTGTACCCAGAGCCAGCCACAAACCTCCAGGGCCTTTGTCCACCTTATTCCTTGGTATCATGGATCTGCAGTGTCTCCTTGTGTCACTTTTCTGTGGTCCTTCCAAGAGCCAGGCTTGGCAACATCACTCAGCTGCTCATGTGATGCTCTCACAGCCAGAGACCACTTCCAAAAATGCGACCTGCAGTAGCAAAAACAAAGGAGAAATGTGTTTTTTGTCTTCTCTCACACTAGAATGACAGTAGTGTTGCTTTATTGATTTGAACACTTGAATTCACCAGCGTAAATAAGGAGAAGTCAGGACTCTGAATTTCCCAGAGTCTGCCTATGCCATGGTAAGGACATACTTCTCCAGAAGCTGGACTTCTGAGTAAGACACTAAATTCCAAACCCCAGACACAGGAGCTGGATAACATATGTCTCTTAGAATCAGTGGAGTTTATGGTAGTTTATGTGTTGTTTTCAGGTATTTGTACTTGGGAGAGATGTTTTATTAATGTTTTCTACTGAAAATCGTTGCTGTTCAGTACAATCAACCGAAGTCATTGATACAGAGTGAAAAAGAATGCAACTTCATGATGCTATTTAGTTTTATTTTAAGACTACAGGTAGTTCTTGTGGATGAATCATGTCTAGTATGGCATGAAGAAGTTGATCTTAGCTGGGATATTTTCAGTCTATGGAAGCCGGCCTGATGTAATATGGCCTTATACTATTTGTCTTCTTTTCATAGTATAAGAATTGAACATGTTTATATTTTATGCAGTAATGCATTAACAGAATGTTAAATATTTTGAATTCCTGTCATGAATGAGCAGTTGATGGCTACAATGAGGCTGAAGTTGAAGAGATAAAAAGCTTTAAAGTTATGTAGGAAGCTTCTACCTCAGGTATAACAGACTAAGAAAGCTTTAATAGCTTCTAAATTATCTACTTGTTTTAGGTAATGTAATAAAATAATCAAACTTTAGTGTTCCATGTAAGAGTTGAATGGTTGTTTTTTTAAAAGATTTGACAGCTAAGCCCAGTGTCAATTTTTTCCATGGTTTTCAGTGTAATTTTTAGAAGAATTTGATAGATAAGTCCAATTACAATTTCTTCCATGGCAATGATACAATATTGAAAATTCTTAATTTTCTTGTACTATAGCTTGTTATATTGCCTTAATCATTATAACATAGAAAATCACAGGTTATGTTTTCTTGCAGTCTTTGATATTAGCAGAGTTTTCTTCTTAATGCTCTTAGCAAGATACTTAAACAGTTATTTCTGTGTGCTCTGAATAATACATGGAAATAGAGAAAGTTCCCAGCAACACTTAAAAACCGCTTTTTATATGATGGTTAGTGCAGGCCCTGGAACGAGATCATATTGATGCTCTCAATAGCTATGGTTATTAAAAATGAGCTCCATTGCCTGTGAAGAAAGGAAGATGAAGTAAGATTAACAAAATTTTAAAAAGATATGAACATACTAAGACTCAAGATGCACTAAACCATAAGCACCCTCTTTCCTCCACCTGTTTCTTTTTGTTTTCTTCACTTAAAAAACTATTAGCAATTTTCTAATACTACAAGGGCTAGTTATAGTTGTTGTACAAGGGCTCTACAGGGGGAATGCATTAAAGATAAAAACCCTCATCACATGCCTCAAATTCCTATATTCACCTGCTCATGTGGTGTTCACCCACAGCTTGTAAACAACACGTATCTTTACTGAGTGAAGGAGGCTCAGATTCAGTATGAGATTGGTAAAATCATTTTTCCCTTGCTCTATTTTAAAGCACAGTGCTTTGGAAAGTGTGAGGTAAGGTTTAACATGTCATGTTATAAAACGAAAGACAAGAAGAGAAAACTTACAAGGGCTTGCAGATGAAAAGTTAGAAGAATACATATTAATAATGGACAAAGAAAAACAGAACTTGAAAGCTGTAGAGAGGCAATATGTTGCACTTATATTTGACCTAGGTGTTGTTCAATTTATTTTATAGTCTAGGAGACTAATATCCATCTCCTCTTATTGCACAAAAAGACAAGAAGGTCTGGACAGTTAAATGGAGAAATTTCCAGTATATAGACACAATTTTTAAAATACAACATTTAGCATAATTCTGTTCACAAATATTTATTTAAAATATACTTTTGTTTATCGGACTTTAACTGTGCACTTTAAGAGGTATTCTGCTTGGAGTGGAGCTGGTAGACCACATGCTAACAGCATAGTAAGTGCACGTTAAAATCTAGGAACTAAAACAGGCTGAAATACTTTTCCAGCTCTACAAAGAAATTTGTTACCTCAAAACCTCATTTTTTTGATCAACAGTTTCATGAACATTGTAATGCAGATTTGTAATGAATGGTGGAATGAAGGCTGTACCAAAGTCATAGGATATGAATTTGTCACATGAAGTGCAGGCAAGAAACTGATACTGTAACTTAAAACAACAACAAAACCAAACCAAACCAAAACAAAACAAAAAAAACCCCATAAGAAAAAAACCAAAAAGCTCCATTAAATTCTAATTTTCCTAGGTAAGGACTGCAAAATCATTGTTGACTTAAAAATTTCTGTTACAGGAAATGGAGAAATTTTATTCAAAGTAAAACAGTAAGCAGTGCCTCCTCAAAGAAAAGTGAGACAAGTAAGTTCTACTAGTAAGAGTCAGAGATATCACTGAATATAATATTTGCATATAAAGAAAATATATTTTTTTGATATTAGTATTAAAGTTATATATTCCTGAGTTACATAACTATTAGTAAAATGCTAAATTAACAAGTCATTGTATCTTATTGACAATGGATTGTGATAGTGCTAAGCTTCATAACTGAAAACTGAATAGACCGCCGTACAAAATTTACTGTCGTGTAGGATACTTGTACTTTGATTGCCTGCCTTTCTCTATAGACTTGATGTCTCTTATTACATTTTAAACATCTGTGTGTCACTGAGATTTATTTGGAAGATCTTACTGCTTTCATTTATGTCAAAACAGTGAAAGTTTAAGACACCACTAGAAAATCCAATGAAACACTGCAACAAATGGTTTGCTTCTAAATTATAAAGCTCATAAAGAAAAAAACAAGTCTGTCTTAAATTTTAGAAGAGAAGTGGAGAGGGGAATTCTGTTGCATTTTCACTATATGTAGCAAGCATATAACTTATCAATCTTCTATAAGGAAAATAATCTATTCCACTGTGATTGTAATCTCTGTTTTAACCTTCAATAGGCAATGTCTGTAATAGGATGACTTCATACTTAAATAACTATGATACTGTTTATGGAATGACATTTCAGCTCTTCTCAATGTAACGAAAATACTAAGAACATGCAACAGGAAGGATTTTTAAGTAAGCTTTTCCTCTCAAAATCATATTTCCAGAGTTATACCCAGAAGAAGAAATATGGGATTTTGAGTGTGATATTCTGATCTGTCCATATAGAATCATAGAAACAGAATGGTTAAGGTTGGAAGCAATCTTCAAACCACGGGCAGGGACACTTCCCACTAGACAAGGTTGTTCAAAGATTCATCCAACCGGGCCTTGAACACCTCCAGGGATGGGACATCCACAACTTCTCTGGGCAGCCTGTTCCAGTGCCTCACCACCCTCACAGTAAAAAACTTCTTCCTAATATCCAATCTAAATCTACCCTCCTTCAGCTTAAAATCGTTAACCCCCATCCTGTTGCTACACTCCCTGATCAAGAGTGCCTCCCTTTCTCTCCTGTAGGCCCCCTTTAAGTACTGGAAGGCTGCTATTAGGTCTCCTCAAAGTCTTCTCTTCTCCAGGCTGAACAACCCCAGCTCTCTCAGCCTGTCCTCATAGGGGAGGTGCTCCAGCCCTCTGACCATCTTCATGGTCTGGACTTGCTCCAACAGGTCCACATCTTTCTTATATTAGGGGCCCCAGAGCTGGACGTAATACTCCAGGTGGGGACCTGCAAGGGGGCAGTAGAGGGGGGGAATCACCTTTCTCAATCTGTTGGTTATGCTTCTTTTGATGAAGCCCAGGACACGGTTGGCTTTGTGGGCTGCAAGTACACATTGCCTCATAGTGCTCAGCTTCTCATATGTCTTCTGAATTTTCATTTGTTCGACATTGTCACTTGACTGAGAAGCAGATGCACCAGTTAAGCAAGATCCATGGTTTTGCTGTTAAGGTCCCTGTGTTTTTTCAAGTTGATTAGGAGAAATGCCCACTAAAACAGAATCTAAAATCAAGATGGGGAGGAAAATCTCAGAAATTAAGTCAACTAGCCAACTGAAGAGATTTATATTCTTATTAGGTTGAAAAATTTAAGTATTATTACCATGACCTGCTCAACCAGAAAATGAAGGAAGTCAACAAATAATATCAACAAGATAAAGCTTAACTTAGAGTATGAGAAGTGCAAACTGAAATTAGAGAACTGAAGATAATATGTGCACTCCACGTGGACTCCAGATGATTAACGATTGCACTGACATATTTTTCTTTTGCAACAAGATGTGCTCGAAGAAAACTTGTGGTTAACATGAACAGGTGAAACAGAAAGCTCGGATGGAATTCTTAGTGTTCTTTTTGCCTTTTTGATGAAGAGAAAAAACAAATCCACCAGGGTTTTATAAAAACTTAAAATTCTATGAGCCAGCAGTACCTTCTAGAATATACCACTCAGCCATTTCTTATCTTGGAGAAGAGAAAGGCAAACGAGACTAGTCGTCACAGTCAGAAACTCTCCAACTAGGTCATTGTTCCAGCTATTTTCAGTATTTATTGTCCTTTTCATTGATTATTTTTTTTTCTGCTCTGCCTGACTCAGTTGTGAGAGACCATTTTTGTCTCACTACTCAGTGAAGCAGTGTGAACCCAAGGATGAAGGACAAAAACTTTTGAGGATTTATCACATTGGTAAAGATGTTTACCCTGATGTGAATTGGAATGCACTGAAGCTTCATCCAAAATACACTGGGAGAAAGACCAGGAAATAAGCTTAGGCAACAATGGTGTGCTCTTTTTGGAAGCTCTTGCCTGCCTCATATTGTCCACATGATGGCACTGCACGGGTATCTGAGGGATACCCAGGGAGGTCGTGGATGCCCAGTTCCTGGAGGCATTCAAGGCCAGGCTGGATGTGGCTCTGAGCAACCTGGTCTAGTGGTTGGCGGCCCTGCATATGACAGGGGGGTTGAAACTAGATTATCACTATGGTCCTTTTCAACCCAGGCCATTGTATGATTCTATGATTCTATCATTCTATGATATGTGATGGTGGCCACAGTGTGTGTGGCTTTTCCACACTGTAGTGGGTTCTACAAAGAGAAACCAGAGATCCAAAGTCTCCCTCTGCCAGATGTCCATCCTAGGCTTGCAGAAAAGTTTGGGCTTGCATCCAAACAGTACATTCAAATATAGATATAGCCAAAATGGGAGACTTTATCAGTGCTGAGTGCAAATAGGTTGTCTCTGCATGTCTGTTACTTTGTGTTACCTAAATGTACGCTAGTTGGGCCAAATACCCATTAAATTCAGTGACGGTTATAACGTCCTCACTGTTACCCTCTCCCAGCTGCACCAAGCTTCGGTTAATGAGTCAGAGCATTGGGTATGTATGGAAAAGAATGAACATTGTGACATGAAGTTAACCCTAAATTCTTTTTGTACCTGAGTGAAGCAGTAGTTTGTGTTTTCCCTTTGGTCAAAGTTGATAAATATAACGAATGACACTGAAATTTGTGGGAATGCTGATCCTGAACAGAAAAGTTCCTTATATGGTTGTTTCAGCAAGACTTCACAGAAAATAAACTGTGTAAGTATGGTAATCTCGTCTCATGAGTTCTCTTTCATCTTCCCAGTTGATGATTGGAGTTGGGCTTTCTGAGGTATTATTCACAGAGCAATCTGATTTTTTATCATTATTACTTATTTGTCTAAAAGAAAAAAGTTGAGATAGTAAAACTCACACGAAACAAGTAAAATAGAAAGGAGGGTTGAATGATATAAAATTTTGATTTATTTCCTTGGGGACTCACTTGATTCTACCAATCTGATGATGACTAATAAAGGTGGAGAAGGAAGGTCATTACCAGATAATGGAGCCTGTTTATTATGTCTCCTGCTATTAGGATGAGCTATTTCCTCCAGTAGATTGTTTAGGATTTCTTAGGGATAGCATTTCTATAGCACATCTTGTTTGTTTTTTTTTTTCTTTTTTTTTTTTTCATGATAAGAGGAAAAATAGCATCCATGATCAAAAGAAGCAATTTAAAGCTAGAGAGTTTTTCTACAGTGGATACACTCTCTAGTACATCCTGGGAGTTGATAAGCTTCTGTAACCCCTGGACTCTATTTAGGGGTGAGCAATGGTAAGGAGCTTAAAAAATACCTGTGTTACAGCCAAAAATGCACACAGAAAGAACGCTACTCTATGTGCCATGTGCTCTACAGATATTGCTCCAAACTGCTTATCTGGGGTTTGTCCTTCCTGGAGCGGAGCAGAACCCTAGCTGCAACCTGCCCCACACTGCACCTTGTACTCTTAATGCACTGCCAGGACTAGCTGCTCAGAGACAGGATGTATTAGGCTGTGCCACAGGCTCATCTCTACCTGTTCCTTTGGGAAGTGATAGGGAGATGTGGAGGAACCAGGAACAGCCCCGCGCACCCTCCCTGTCAGGAATGTTGAAGGCGGCTGGCGTGTCTTTAATACAGGGAGGAAAGTGCACAGCCCTGTTTATGGGCTGGACACTTCCACCCTGCAGAGCATTGGTTCCAGCAGTAGGTGCTTTAGTATCATGAAATAAGCCAGAGCTTGGAAAACAGTGAAGAAAGGAAGCGGAAAAATCAGTGCCAGAGAGATCATGAGGCCCATGAACCTGGGGTAGGATGCCTCTGGTTTTCAATAGCTACATGGATGAACAGAAGCAGCTTTCATTTAACAATCTTGAACTGTCTGCAGACCACCATCACAGAATCACAGAGTCACAGAATGTTAGACACTGGAAGGACCTCGAAAGATCATCTAGTCCAATCCCTCTGCTGAAGCAGGAACATCTGATGATCATACAGGAACACATCCAGGCGGGCTTTGAATGTCTTCAGAGAAGGAGACTCCACAACCTCTCTGGACAGCCTGTTCCAGTGCTCTGTCACCCTCACTGGAAAGAAGTTTTTTCTCATATTCAAGTGGAACCTCCTATGTTCCAGCTTGAACCCATTGCCCCTTGTCCTATCACTGGATGTCACAGAGAAGAGCCTGGCTCCATCCTCCTGACACTCACCCTTCACATATTTATAAACATTAATTAGGTCACCCCTCAGTCTCCTCTTTTCCAAGCTAAAGAGACCCAGCTCCCTCAGCCTTTCCTCATAAGGGAGATGCTCCATTCCCTTCATCATCTTTGTGGCTCTGCGCTGGACTCTCTCCAGCAGTTCCCTGTCCTTCTTGAACTGAGGGGCCCAGAACTGGACACAATATTCCAGATGCGGTCTCACCAGGGCAGAGCAGAGGGGGAGGAAAACCTCTCTCGACCTACTGACCACCCCCCTTCTGATACACCCCAGGATGCCATTGGCCTTCTTGGCCACGAGGGCACAGTGCTGGCTCATGGTCATCCTGCTGTCCACCAGGACCCCCAGGTCCCTCTCCCCTACACTACTCTCCAACAGGTCAGTACCCAACTTATACCGGTATCTGGAGTTCAGATGAACAGCAATCTTCCTCTCCCAGTCCAATAGGATGGTTTTTCCAGCCCTGTTCCCAACCTTGGCCCTCCTTCAGTGTTCATGAGCCTATGGAAAAAACGTTTTATTTTATCCATATTATTTCAAATACAATATGAGATACAACTGCAAATGTTCAAACAGAACATATCAATAGTTTCCCAAATTAAATGCTAGCAAATTAAACATCATATTTATGTAAAAGGTTTTTAAGTTTATCAGTTCTGCCTTTTCTGAGAGAAAACACTGCACTGGAAAACATATCGTGTTGATAATGTTTCAAAATTGGCATGACACAGAAATTTGTTAACCTTATATCCCTACTGCTTTTAGTCAGCTGTTATTTGATGCAGTTTAACACATGCTGGAAAAATGTACATGTTCTCACAAGAAGCAACCACTTCTACAGCTGAACTTTTTTACTTTGTCCATGTATCATGTTCTTGTTTATGTATGAGTTTCTTACAATCTCAGTGGAATTATACCAGTAATCGCTTTCACATTTATGAATCTCACACATATTTTGTCTTACTGTGGTGAACAGGGATTAGTTATGCACTAGTAACAATTAATTCTACTATCCATTGTGAAGTAATATTGACATTTGCTAAGGAGCAGCATTTATGACAAGAGTCAGTACAGGTAAATGGAAGAAGTCATAGCCACAACAGCAGAAACTGGAAGGAAATAGCAAACAGTCACCGGGTTGAAGGGAGTTCGACCCCATAGTAAAAAAGTAAAAAGCAAAAAAGTATTATGATTTAAAAGGCACATCTCACACAAGCAATAAAATCAGATCATTTGTGTGAAAAAATGAGGGATGACAATTAGAAAATTGCTTTTAGTATATTGCAGCCAATTGTTCTTTTGAGGCCTTTGTTGCAATATTACTAGCCTGTTCTGCTTACCTTAAGTTTATCCTCAGTTTTGAGCTATTCCACCAAAAAACCTCAAACTGTATATATCCTACTTCCCATGACAAGCATGTTTCTTCCCAGATTTGCTCTGTCAGCACAAGAATGAAACACAGTATCATAGGAGTACAAACATCTAGCTTGTGTACAACTTCTGGTTAAGTGCTAGCTTTAATCTTTTCTTACTGCTTTTGGCACTGTTCTTTAGTTTATTTATGTGCTTTATATATTAGCCAGTGACAAAGCTAATTTTTTTTTCTACTAAAGGAAAAAATAAATCATATAGAATGTGTAAACATACGTGGTTTTTTATGACCATGAGAATATAGTTCCTTTTAAATTCTGTGAAGAGTTGACAATTGGCTGGCAGAGGGACAGAGTGTTATTTCCTATTTTATTTCTACTGTTTCTTATGCTGTTAAAATCACAGGATGAATTTGAGTATTTGTATGTAGAAGTTACAATCTTTACATTTTTGTCCCAGAATACTAGACCAAATGAGTACTGCTTGTGGCAGTGTTAGAGAGGTGAAATGCTAACTGCTAGTCATCATTAATCATCACTGACTGTCAAAACTTTCAAAAAAGCAATAATTAAGTAAATGTTGTCCTGTTAGAAGCATTTATAGAAATCTCTATAAGCACCAAATTCTAGTGCTTGTACATTTAGAATGGTTCAAACAGAACATAGGATGGAAAGAATAAAAACATCAATTCAACAAGAGGTGATATCCTCTTCTTAGTGCTGTCTAAAATGGAGGGTTACAGAGCTTGAAGAAGCTCTACAGCTCTATTATCTATCATTATGCAGATATAATCGATCCCATGGAATACATAGTAGAGGGATATTGTTGATACCTATCTCTGTTAAATAGAAATAAGGAATAATGTGAGACTGTAAGGTCTTTCATCCACACAGTAGCAATCAAAACCAAAAGCATATAGAAAAAAGAACAGCTATTGCTCTCCACAGATAAAACAAAAATAGAAAATATATTGTCTATTTAGAAGGTTTTAAGTAAATAAATTCAAGTAAGAGTTGTGTTTTTAATTCCAGTTGTGTCAGATTCTACCCTCAGCTTTCTGTTGGTGCTTATTTCTCACAGTAAATTGTTACTGTATGAGGAAACAATTCATTCGATTTCTGTCACCCAAAGATTCTGTTTTCCTTCTTGAACCCTGGAAGATAGAATCTGTCCTTCACAGTTCAGCAAACCAGTGTTTCACTGCTGTTTCCACAGATACTTCAGCATTTTCTGTGCTAGCAGAAATGATCATTTAAACTTTTTTTTTTTAAATCCTGTACCACGGGCCTCCCTTTCTCTAAAAGTACTGATTGATTTAAGGGTTTACTGAATGAATCTGCAATTTGTTAACACAGACCATTATTACAAACTGCTCACCCCCTCAGTTCAGTTTGCTAGAGAGACTTGTGGATTTGAAATAACAGTACGAAGGTGGAAGGCAATGGAGAGAAGACAGAAATGATACTGCATCAAGACTGCTGTGTTAAGTCAGTGGTTCAAATACGTTCAGGTGGAAGGGATTTTTCTTTTTGTTAAGGAAACTGAATCATTCCAAACATTTTAAAAATAAATTAATCTTCTTATGACTCAACATATACAATTCATTAAGACTGACTTTACATTTGCAACAAAAAAGTAAATTTGAAGATTTTAAAAATAAAAAATATCATTTGGGCAATAAAAGAGTTTTGAATTTTCCATTAATTATTTGAATTTTTAAAATAAGGAAGTTTAATAAAAACAACGTGTTCTTAAAAATTTTAATGTCACTGAATGAGCAAGTTTTCTCAAGGACATTTGTCTGGTTCTGATTTATCTCAGTTTAGTGCATGGAAAATCAATAAATACATTTAGTCACTATGGGCATAGCAAGCCTGCACAACCTTTGGTAACAACTGGAAATTTCCGACAGACTTTTAGGACTATTTTTCACATACTCAAGTAGTTTTCTCTTAGTACTAGTTATAACATCATGTTATTAGGCACTATGATGTTATGCTGTAACTACTTAATTGTCATAGTAACTAAAAGGTTTATACAACGAGTAGACTGATACAGTAAAATGCAAGCACAGGGAAAAAAAGGAGCTAATGACACCAGCTTACTAGATAAAAAAGCTATAAACAAAGTAATACACAGAATAAGGATATGAGGAGCTATACATGGACAGTCTTGGCACATAAATCCCTTTCAGAGCAGCCTCAATAAGCTAGAGAAATGGGCCAATATTATTCATTCAGTTTCTTTGCTGTTGTTCTCAGAGATATGTGTGGCAGAACAAGGGTCAGCAGTCCTAAGGTGAGACAAATATAATATGCACTGGGCATGAGGGGAAGGCTTCTCTATCTAAGTGGTGAAATGACAAGCAACCTGGTCTAACTTCAAGGCTTGTTTTGAGCATGAGCCTGGACTAGATGACCTCAAGGTTATGCTGTAATTCAACAAGCCTCTCAACTCTCACTAAAATTTTGCTTCTATCACAATAAACTGTTGAAGGCGAGTTTGAAGAAAAAGGAGGCTGCTACTCAGATTCCGGGAAAGTGCCTACCAAACCTGTGGGATGCAAAGAGAAACACGAGGTTTATTTGAGGTGACTGCTACACATCCTAACAAAGATGTTAGGAATATATGCCACAATCTTAATATGACTAGAAGAAGAATTTGAAATGGAAGATCTATTAGTTTTCAGAGATAAAAAAGACAGTACTTAATCTGTAGTTGCAGATGACATTGTCTAGAGATGAGCAGGAGAGACAAGAGCACAGATACCTACAGAATCACCATAGAAAAGAGAAGGTTAATGGACAAATTATGAAGCAGGTGTAGGGGAACCAGGACCAGGTTTTGAGAGAACTTGATCACAGAGATTAAAGACAGCTGACCAAATGAGAAGAGAAAGAGAAAAGGAAGGAGCTGGAGGTCACTAAAGTGCTCGTTAGAGGAACTGATGAAATGCTGGATGGAGCTTTGAATGGTTTTAAGGTTGCTTTAAAATAAGAAAAGAGAGAATGATTAAACAGAAATTGTAAACTGAAGTTGAAACAGAAAAATAATACACATTGACAGTTACAGAGATGGTTAAGGCTAAAAGTCTGAGTTAGGTTCCGAAAAGAGGAAACTCGAATCTGTGAGGTAAGAAGCAGAAAATTGGAAATGGTTGAAGGTAAAAGGTGACTCAGACTGAAGGTTATATCAGAGTATTGAAAACTAAAGAAAACAGCAGCAGTAGCAATATGGTAACATGCAATGTTATTGTGTTGGGAAGAGTGACTGCAAAGCTGCCCAGCAGAATGACAGCCGGCTATGAGCCCTCAGTGTGGCCCCAGGTGGCCAAGAAGGCCAAAGGCATCCTCACCTGTATCAGAAATAGTGTGGCCAGCAGGACAAGTGAAGCAATTGTGCCCCTGTACTCGGCACTGGTGAGGCTCCGTCTTGAATACCCTGTTTGGTTTTGGGCCCCTCCCTGCAAGAAAGACATTGAGGTGGTGGAGTACATCCAAAGAGGAACAACAAAGCCAGTGAAAGGTCTAGAGAACAAGTCTTATCAGGAGCAGCTGAGGAAACTGGGGTTGCTTAGCCTGGACAAAAGGAGGCTCAGAGGAGACCTCTACAACTGCCTGAAAGGAGTAGCCTTTCGCAACCCCCTGTAGCGAGGTGGGTGTCCGTCTCTTCTGCCAGGTAATGAGTGATAGGATGAGAGGAAATGGCCTCAAGGTGCACCAAGGGAGGTTTAGGCTGGATATTAGGAAAAATTTTTTTGCTGAAAGAGTGATCAAGAATTGGAACTGGCTGCCCAGGGAAGTGTTTGCGTCACCATTCCTGAAGTTATTTTAAAGACATGTAGATGTGGCACTTAGGGCACGGTTTAGTGGTAGAGTTGGCAGTGCCAGGTTAACAGTTGGACTCAACGATCTTAAGGGTCTTTTCCAACCTAAATGATTCTATGACTCTGTAATTTCTAAAGTCCTAATTCTGACAACTCAGATGATGTTATTTGAATTTTTTCATTGAATTTCGTAATTCAGAGAGTATACTGTTCCTGTAGCACAGTGTTGATAGAGAAACAAAGGATGTAAAAGAACTCAGAGATGATGTTGAAAAATGGCGGTATGTCTTTCATATTAATTAGGTTTAAGGCGGTGGGCTATGAATTTTAGCTAATGGTAGTTTTAGTGGATTTGTGGGAAGAACTGCCCAATCTTTGATTCTCAAATCCAGTACAAAGGTAGACCTTAAACAATACATTTAACAAATCTCAAATTTCAAGATCAGGACTAATGAGAAGATTTCCTTTAATGATCTCTGGGAATGATCTCAGTACCTCACTGATTAATAAAATAATTAATCTGACAGGTATACCTTGCAAGGATATTTTTTCTTTTCAAGCCCTGTGAAAAAATAACAGAAGTCTATAATTTTTTTGTTCTTCAGGCCATTTTTAATGAATTTATGGAATTGAATGTATCGCATACAATGTAATAATGGAACCTTGACAATTCATAGTTTCAAGTGGTGACATAGCTGTTCCGGTGAATTATCTGTGAACAAAAAATTATCCACTTGCTGCAAAGATTTCTGATTATCTACAAAAATACATTAGATGGTCATACTTAAACTATATTCTTATGAACTAAAGATTTCATTTAGAACTCTTTTACAACTCAAAAAGAAGTATAATTTGGCAATTTTAATGAAGCAATTTTAATAAAAATAACAAAAGAATTGTCCGGGTTTTGATTGCTAGATAAATTAGACACAGCTCTGTTCAGGTCTGGAGTGATGTTTCCTGTCACAAGATCTTTGGTCAGAAATATCACTTGTTTCTGACGATCACAAGCTGTTATTTATAAAAGGGTGAGGAGAGGGCACATGGCACAACAAGACCATTTGGGAAATCATGCAAGCTTCTTAAACGAAGAGGCAGTGAGCCTACCTCATTTTATCTGTATAGGCCCAAAATGTTCCTTATTATGAAAGTTAGCTATCAGTTTAAAGTCAAAATTATTCCATCTTCCTCGAATACCTGTTACTTTTTAATAATATATTTACACTATATATAGTATAGTTATTTTTGTATTATTTCAGATTATGTTAATGTGAAATCCAAATTACACTCTTCATCCTTAAAATTCTAGGTCATCTCAGAGGCTTTCTTAAACTGAAGGACAAATTGTGTGTACTTTTTATTTGTTCAGCTTCTTTCAAAGAATAGAGCTTTCTGTGCTGCTGTTCATTGTTTAGATACAGATCACAAACTTCTCTAATATATTAATTATTCAGAACTATTACTTCATTTCCTCGTTGAAATGGCTTTTGTCTATAGATCATTGAAATTGCAAATATTATAAGAATGCAAAATTAGAAATAGAATTTATATACAAGATGTGCAACTGTAACATAATTAACACCCCAACAACTGTGAATTTCAAATTTTATATACAATGCATTATATTATTCATTATTTATAACGTATTGTTTATGTAAATCACCTACTGAGATACCAGCACGCTACACCATACTTTATAGACTTTATCAATATAACACAAAAATTTAACACACACATTTTAAGTCAAATATTTAATCTAAGAATATTTAGGAAATACTTGATCATATGATCCAAAAAAGTTTGAGAACTCAAAATGTTGCAGGACTCAGTCTTTCATCTTTTAACTACACAGCCCCAATACTTCCTTCACCTTAAATTAAAGCAGTTAGAATCTTAATCCAAGTTAATTGTTGGATTTCTGCAGCTATGTTATCAAATTTTATCATTCAATTCATGTTAATACTCCTGGAAACATACGAGTACTTTCAATCTCTAAATACATTCAATAATATTTTTTTAATAAACAATGGAATTAAATGTTCCAGAAAGTTATTGGTAAAATGAAGTAAGGTACATTAAAAGACAGAGGAGGAAAGAAAATTCCTAACACAGGGATGACTGAAATCCACTATTGTAGAAAAGTATTGAGATTTTTTTTATTAATTTATTTCCAAGATTATTTTTAAGTCCTCAGTTTCATCATTCTAAAACATGTTGACATATAGGCTTCTATTCTGGTTGACTACTATTCACCACTCAGTAAGCATGCCTCTTTTCCTAGTGTCTGTCTGGTTTTTGTAGTTACATTGTTAAAGAAAACAAGTTGCACAAGAAAAGTTTCCACTTGTAACTGTTTAAGCGTCAAAGCTCATAACAGATTTTCAGTGTGTGTAATGAACCAAGTTGTTAGAATGTATATATTAATACAGATTATAATATCTTATCTCACTAAATATCAAGATTAATTGCCTCCTAAGAGGAATCTTGAACTTAGATTCACCTTAGCTAATATTTAGCTTTGAGGTCAATAAATCTTAATGTCTTTCTCTTGAGGAGTCAATATCCACTTACTGTGAGCATGATGAAGATTTAGCAACATATACATAAATTTGTATTAAAATACATTGGCAAACACATGAAGAATTATGAAAATATGTTGTACATATTGGTTTCATTGCAATTGGTTTTAATTGTAGTCCAACATTTCTACCTTGTAGCAACAGCTCATTCAGTGTTATTTTGTAGGATTTTCACCTAATTTTTGGATACTGAATCATTCACAAACACATTTCATTTATACATATATATGTGTGTTTAATGTTCACATGATTTTGGTGAAAGTCATTTGAATCTATATGAACAATGACTAGGCATTTTAAAATTCAACATAAAATGTGGTTATTGCATGCAGTTATTTAAACAGGAAACAGATGATTGCTTCTTCTGTGACAGTACCAAATCATGTCATTTACAGGTAGGTATAACCAAGAAGTGTAACTCTAAGGCCAACAGGCCCTGTTCCTTTGCAGGGAAACCTGGCCAGCATCCACCTCTCTTACACCCAAGCAGCCATACATCTTCTCAAAGTCTTCCTGCTCTCTGATTTTTTCCAGTCCTTTCACACCCCACAAAGCCAGGATAAATCTATTATTTTTCTTTTGGATTATGGGTGAATATACAACATGAAAAGCAGATCACAGGATGTTTGTTGACTGTCAGTGTTTGTCTCATATTATTTTCTTCATCCACCTTTGTGAAAAAAATTCAAAGCTATTAGCTTTGTTGAGTATCTGTCTGTTGATAGGCACTTGGTGAGGGAGGATCAGGTCCTTTTTAAGTCTTTAAGCATCATGAATACAATGCAGCATGCTTAAAAAAGTGTATCTCTGGTATTTAATGGTGCCATTTAACATTTGAATGGGCCATAACCAGGGCTAAAACTTACTTCTGTTTGACTAACAAGTTTGATTTTGCCAGGAGTGTTACTAGATCAGTAGAAGGTGATTAAAATTAATGAGGCTTTGAAAACCTTGAAAGCCTCAGCTAAAGAGAGAATGTTTAAACGTGGTGTGCTTTCAAGTCTAAAGAGAGCTTAGTGATATTCTCACAAAAGTCCTCACCTTAGCACACACAAACATTTAAACCAGCTGAGCTCCATTCTCATCATACTTCTGCAGACACAGCGGTTTTTTTCTGTGGCAGGTTTCACTCTAAACTGAAACAAACAAATCCCTGGAATGAAAAATTGGCAGTTTTGAGGCTGGATGTTCACCCTAACAAGCCAGCATGCTGGCCAAACAGCAAGGCATTTGTGAGCTCTTCTTCCACACTAGATTTGAAGGAGTGCAAGACTGGTGAGTGAGAGACTTGATGATGAGACTTTTGATGACTCATCAGTCTTTGACTTCAGTGGCAGTATTTAATCATCACCAGCATACCTACATATAGACTGAGAACTTAATTCTTATAAGGTTAGAGCAAACAACTACACTATGTTTGTACAGACAGCTTAATTAATTCTTGAGCTCCAAAAAGTGTTTTTTTCTATCTTACTAACACTTTAATCATGCTAAAACTTCAGTTATGGAGTTTGAGCTCTCACCTATACAGTACTCAAGATGAGTGTCTGGCCATTCCTTATTATGGCGTGGGAATAGAAAAACTAACAGGATGAAGTCCTGATCAGGATTATCTTTTAGTCACAAAATAACTCAGTTATTCACAAAATCTAAAAATATTTAAGCAAATTCACCTCTTTCCTATCTGTTTGCTCTCACGAGCCAGGTTGCCAGTTTTGATCCTGGAGGCCTTCCAGAGCTGTGTTTATTTTATTCTGTTTATCTCTGGCTTCATATTCACTGGCAAATATATTGTTCTCATCTGCTTACTCAGAAATTAAAAATTAAAAACCTAACCCTCTCCAAAGTATTTCCTTAGTGAGGTCAAATGACCATTCCAATTAAGTGGAATTATGACAGTGACTAGGGAAAGTGGGACCTTGCTATCCACTTTATTTTCCTGAAGAACCTGATCAAGGCATGATGTATTCTGTACTTTGCCAGTCATTTCTAAGAATACAATATAAAAAAGGTAATTTAACTTGCACACTAGAATGCAAAGGATATATGTGCCCTAAATAAACTTCAAAAAATTTGTCAGAAATAATTATTTAAAGTCCTTGGGAAAGCTGATGGATTGTGATTGCCATGGAGATTTCTCCTCTGCTTTCCAGCACCGACAACACTTGGCTGGACTTAAAAGTATAGCTCATGTTTTCCGGGTGAAACAAATTAGTTGACACTAGAAAACCACCTACTGTGTAGATGGACTTTTACATATAAATTACACGGGAGTGGATGAAAATTTCAGAGTCTGGAGTCTGAATGCAAATTTGAGAGCCATATGACATGTTCATGAAGAATGTCATGCTAACAGAAGTTTGGTATACTGATAATTATCTTTACTCTACACATACTGTACAGAAGAGAGTAACCATATATGTGAAAAAGATGCATTGTGCTCTTCTTCGCTCACTGTGACTAACTCTGAATTAATAAGATCCAGCATCATTTCAAGCATTTTTTCTAAAAAAGAAAAGCCTGGGTTCACACACTAGCATATGGGTTACTTAGGAAGTGAAAAGCATAAATATTGAAACAGTGCTGATAAAAATTAGATCTACAGACCTGAACCTCAAACTTCAAGTGAGGAGAAAGCAGGTTTGAATTTCGCCTGACCATTATTGCTGCATCCTGAAAATAATTCTCAGATCAGAATATCTGTGTGCAACCCTTTAAAAATCTGGATCTGTTTCCAATTTTGGATGTTGTGACTCATGCCTAACTAATCTAATTAATATGAAAGTTAAGATGAAAGTTAAAACAAATCATCTCCCACCAAAAAAATATGATTAAGTAAAGAGGCCTGGCACTGTCTCCTCTTGATGCTTTTACAGAAGTATGCTGTGACTCCTACACAGTGGTCTGAAAGAAGAGATGTCCACCTAAAGCTCTAGGTAAAATACTCTCTTCAGAGGGAGATAGAGTGTGTTGATACTCTCCATAGTCCTTAGCATTTGCTTACAAATTACTCTTATGCATGAGAGTTTTTGGATAGGCATTCTGAAACAACTGATTTTCCCAGGAAACTTTTCAGAAAGCCTTTATCACTAATACAAGGTTCAGGATTGGTAGTGAGAGGACGAGGGGGAATGGTTTTGAACTATGAGAGGGGAGATTTAGGCTAGATATTAGGAAGATATTTTTCACACAGAGGGTCCTGTGGCACTGGAACATGTTGCCCAGTGTCCTGGGTTAAGCTGAGGCAGAGTTAACTTTCTTTCTAGCTTTCTAGCTTTCGGGTGGGTGGACAGTACCACTGTGCATCAATGATTTATATATTTGTATATAGTATTATTTTCAATATAATTGTAGACTAGTTATTAAATTGTCCTTGTCTCAGCCCACAAGTCCTTTTTCCCTTTACCCCTTTGATTCTCTCCCCTATGCTTGGGGAGTGGGTGTGTGGTTTGGCCCCCAGCCAAGGGCTAACCTATTACATTCTTTTTTCGCACCCAACATGGGGCCCGAGCTGTTGAGGTAACAACAGACTTGAACAGAGTGTATTAAAGCATACTTCCAATAAGCATTTATTTGTTGCCTGAAATGGTGCTGTGGGAAATATTGAGGTACTTGCCAAATATACTATTTATCACTATTCATGAGCTGCTGTTTTCTGTGGGAGCTGGGCAGAGGTTATGACGTTGTTGATAAAGGGGATTGCTGTGTTGCGCCCTGGATGTGCTGGATGGATCCCTGGGCAGCCTGGTCTAGTGGTTGGCGACCCTGCCCACAGCAGGGGGGTTGAAACTGTGTCCTTTTCAACCCAGGTCATTCTATGATTCTATGATTCTATGATTCTATGATTCTGATTACATCTGGGAACCAGATGATGAGGTATTGCCACAGTTTACTTGTAAGGACTTAATGCTTTTTTGTTGGCACTGAATCCTAATTAAAAAGTAAATGGATACTAAAATTATACAACAACTTACAAATGTCTATGCCTTGTTATCTTTTGTGGGGATTCATTGTAATTTATGTCAGATCTGCTGGAAGTATTTAAGCATATCCATTTTAGACTAGATCATTGAGATATAAAATTTGGTTAGAAAAGGTGAATTTGCCACTATGAACTCTCTCTTCCTTGAGATTAAATTTAAAGGAGGTTCATCCCAAAAGCTGAAAGAGTTTAGGGAACACAAAGCTCATCTGAATGACCTTGTACAGGTTCATTACTAAGAACTTTGCATTGCCTGCAGAAATTTAACATTTTTACATTCAAATCTTTTCTAGCTTAGGGAGAAGTGTTACAGTGCTAAATTTGTACATGGAAAATCTCTGGTCCATGTTCTGAATTAATGTATTTGAAGGCATTTAAATCTGTTGCACTGCAAAATTACACTTTGAAACTGGATGACAGAAATTGAGATAATAAATGTCTTTCTCAATTTTCCATTAAAAAAAATCAAAGGTTCTCAACACAATTTGCACCAGCTGATTAAAAGAATTAATCATAATAATGTCTTTATAAGAGAAGTTCTTAATTTACATTTCACTAATTGCAAACATATTAGCCTTTTGGGATGAAATTTCTGTTCTGGGAATTTTATAGAGCATGATGATACAGATATTTATAAAGATAGAAGGTAAGTATTCACAAATCATGCTGTTGTTTTCTGTATAGTTCTTCAAGATGAACACTTTATATTTTCTTCAATTTGCAAGTATTTATTTTGGGTGTTTATTTATAATAATGTCAATTATTCTGGTACATATTTGGTGTAAAAAATATAGGGGTTCCAGCGTAACAGAAAAAAAAAGAGGTCCAAATTAAGTTGAAAATACTTCTACCAACATTGGCCTGAGAAGACCATCAAAACCATGCAGAGGTTGACTGAGAGGTTCTTGCATATGTAAAGATATATGGGAGCCTGCTGCCTGAGAACTGATGCTTTGGGATAAAGGATATTCTCCTCCTGTGTGACAGACCAAGGATCAAGGCCTGTAGTCCATATTCAGCAGAATTCTCATGGCGCCCATAGGATTTAACAACTTCAGAGAAAGCTTTGTCTGCAGCTGTGAGGCAGGTACATCATAGTTTTGAACCTGGCTAGCAGCTAAATACCACACAGCTGCTTGTTTACCCTCCTCACTTTCAGGGATGGGGGAGAGAATTAAAGGGATAAAGACACTGAGATAAGAACAATTTAATTGCTAAACTACAATAAAATTGAGAATAATATTGATGATAATAATAATAGTAACATATGCAGATATACAAATGAGTGATACACAACAAGTCTGCTCACCACCCAGTGACAAAGGCCTATCCTATTGCTGGCTAATGATTCTGGAGCAGACAGAGTCCCAAAACCACAATCCTGGAATGGAAATAAGAGGCTGAGAGTCTGAGAGACTGAGATAACGTTGAGGGAGGGGCGACCCAGAGGGAGATGACCCAAAGCAGGAGAGAGGGATAACCTGGAGCAAGATAGACTACTTCCAGATAGAGCTTCATCTATATACTAGGCAAGACGTGCATGATATGGAATATACATTGGCCAATTTGGGTCTCAATCCTAAGGATCGAATCCTAGGCTAGGTATTGGGGCTGCGCTTCCTCCCAGCTTCTCCTGCATTTACAGATGCTTGCACAGCAGAGAAGATGAAAAAATCCCTAGATGTCCTGGCAGCAACTATAAACATCAGGGTGTTATCGACCTTGTTCCCAGCAGAAATCCAAAACACAGCCTCTTATTAGCTACCATGAAGAAGGTTAACTCTGTTTCAGCTGAAAACAGGACAAAGTACTGCTGTCTCACGACAAAACAAGCACCAGATAATTACCTTCAGTTCAATTTTGACCTTATTCATTTTTGTGAAACTCCAGGTATTATAGTGTTTGCTTCTGTGGCTCAATATACTTCTTGCTCTGCCAGAATTTCCATTGTGAAGTTTTTTTTTCTGGGTTTTTATATGTCTGTTCTAAAATTGTTCCTTTGGACTGAACCTTGGTATTTCAGATTAACTTTTTTCTGGCCTAAAAAAGAGGTGTGGAATTCAAAGAAAAACACTTTTAAAAAACTAAACTGATTTAAAATTATTTTTAATTGAATTTGTTCTACACTCCTTCAATTACAGAATTAAAATAACAATATTTCCTGAAGCATTATTGTTTATCAGTCAATAAGATTAGTAATCCGATGTTCATAAGGAGCATAGTTTTTTTCTGAAAAAACCCACAGTTTTCTGTTGTCTACGCTCTTCAAAAGTAAAGAGATTATATTATGAAATTAACATATCAATAACAAGACGAATAGTGTCAGCGGCAACAGGATATTTGACTGGATAGACTAGGTTGGACTAGATTGGACTAGATTGAACTACTCTTAATAAGTCTATTTTTATGTTTATGTTTACCACAAGGAAATGTGTGTGTTGAAGTGGTTAAAGTCATGATCTCAGAAGGCCATGAGGGAATGTAGATAGAAAGGATTTAAAAATTGTGTCACATGTAATAATACTAATAATAAGGATTAAGAAACCCATGCAGAATCTCAATATTGCATAAGATTTCTCCCAGTGTTCATTCATGAATCACTATTAGAACAGTACATACAACAATTAAAGAAAGGATATTTCCTTCTCTTCAAAGACCGCATGTCAGACCTTGTCAGAAAAAGACATGAAACTGATTGCACTAGTTGAAATGCAGCACACATGTTTCTCCCTAACTCCATCTTCCTAACAGTGATACCTAAATAAATGTTAACAGTTGTCAATGAGCAAAGGCATCCATTCTTCACTGATTGATTACTGACAAAGGTCTTCGAGGGGATATTTGTGGAAAGCCCAATCTTTAATGTCATTTCTCCAATGGCCATTTAATTTCAGCTGGCAAATTAAAAATTTTAATAAATTATTCACATTTAGACTATATTTCAAGTCATTTTTTTAATTTTCTTTCCTCAGAAGTAAAATATTTGCCCTTGTATTAAAAATATTGTGGATATTCGTTCAAAAGCAGTGTCAATATTCCATTGAGAAGGTGCACTGATGACTAGCAAAATAGTGACAGAAAAGTGTAAAGAGCAGGTAGTTTATAGATAAGGGTGATACATTACCTTTGTCCTCCAGAACTGAGGCACAGAAGGATACTCTCTCTGACATTGTCTCAGAGGATCCCGTTGAGTCCAACTGCTGTAGGGAAGTATGGTGTTTGGATTCCTCATCTTTACGGTGTCATACCTCGCTCTTCTTTTAGCACTGTCTTGTGGAAGAACAAAGAACAGGGAGTTTCTATAATCTGTCCATCTTGGGTGTTGGTCCTTAGAAAAACAAAAACTTGAACAAAGTTCAAAGCATTAGAGGGCAGACATAAAAACAGAGAATATATAAAGTAATGATTTAAACATTAATATGTTAAAATAACTGACATGTGTAAGCTTTTATTTTTTAATTATCAGATCAGATGCAGCCCAAATTTATGCTTTATACCCTGATGTGAAAACAATCAGAACATGAACTGCAAAGTGGGATTGCTTTTTTAGGTTCAATTAAAACACAGGTATATTTGTCTGTATGCATTTTTCTCAAAAACTTGTTCTTTTCTCTTTGGGCAATTCTAGATGCAGTGCACCCACAGAAAAAGAGATAGAGTATTAAATTCAGGTAAATGTCATTCTCTCCAGTAAATGTAGGTAGAACAGTTCCTGAATAACGATGTAGAAGGGAATTAATATGATTTTTCCCGTTTGCAATCATATTCTGCATTTATTGTCAACATGTCAATTACCTGGATTGTCTGCCAGAATGCAGGTTTTGAAAAAAAGTTTCCATTTCCTAATAACACTGAAATCATAAACAGCAGAAATGAAGACTCAAAACCTCAAGTCCTGAGTGGGCCAAGGGACACAAAGGAGAAGGAAGCATATTGTATTCAGTGTGATAAAAATATTTAAAATGGAAGAAAACTGCAGTCATATTACCTGTAGAGTAAATATAACACCTTTAGGAACGGAGATGTTATCTCCAGTAACAGGTCTGCTAACTCTTTTATAATTGAAATACACTTTGAAATTGATAGACTGGCACTAATGAAAGGGGGAAAAAGAAGACGGTTCATAGTAAAATACTTTTTTCCAGACTGGGGAAAACTCGGACCTCGACGGTTGTGTGTTAGTATTTAGAGTGAAGGGTAACCATGCTGGTATATTACTGAGGTTCGTGTTTCTGTAAGTCACACCCAGGGTATGCAAACAAAAGTCCACTCACCCTTGCAGCCAGGGTAAGCTGGGGAGAAATGAAAAGGGTGTTTATCCACCTTCACCACTTAAATGCCAGTGGCAGAGCAGGTGCTACATTAGTGTCCTGGGTCCAGCTGGGATAGGGTTAATTCTTCACAGAAGCTGGGAGGTGGGCATAGCCAAGTCATGCCCGAGATATAAGGGGAAGTTAGCCGCGAGAGGAGTCTCTTTTGTGAAGCCCTTGGTGGTGAGATATTCACTGTATCAGTGTTTCCATCGTATTCTATATCTTGTCTTATTGTTATATTCTCCTTTCTTTTGCTTTCCTCGTGTGGTATTATTAAAAAACCGTCCTTATCTCAACTCACGAGGTTCCACTTTTTCTTATCCTTCCTCATCTTACCAGGAGGGGAGGGGGAGGGGGGTTACGACCACGTGGTGGTGGCCTTGACCCAAGACAATTAGCCAAGCTGAAGAGTGTGCTGGCACTGCTCAGGCAGCTCTGGCTTCTCATCTTCCCACCCAATTTGCCTGCTCTGTGCTCAATCAGCCAGAGATACAACATGGAGCAAATGAAGTAATAGACTCTCATGATTAATGAGAGAGTATAGAAATGGCTGAATTTCTCTGACCTGTGTGAGTGGTGGAAGATTCCTGTACTGCTTGCTGTACAGATAACCTGTACAGAAAGCTCCTTCTGAGCACAACCAGCGTCATAAGACTGATTAGACCATTTATTTGAGTTATCGTTGAAATTCTTCTGCTCTTCCCACAAATACACTGCTACTAGGAGTCTTTAGGACATCCACTTTTATTGTCAAACTGTCTGAAAACTGCAGGATTTCCTAGCAGTCTGATGCTGGAGGAAGCAGCTCTATTTCCTGAAATTGTCTCTCTCTACTTAAAGGTATTTGATCTGGGAGAGATGATATCTGCCTTGTTACTGCCCAGCTTTTGCATCACGACCTTCTCTTTCCTTTCAGATGTGCACCAAAGTACTGAGAAAGGCACAAAGATAAATCATTGTCTTTTGTGTTCCACCTAGCCATCTTGATAGACAATTATCTAGTCTCAACTAAGTCCCTATGACCTGGGTTCTAGCATTTAAAATGCCAAAAATCACAACACAAGCCAGCAAAAGTTCTATCTTTAAGAACTACTTAGATGACCCTCACTGTTTTCTACAACAAATGTCATGGAAATGCAGTCTTACATGTTGTCCCTCAATGCATGCTATTCAGACCAAAAGATCCTTCAGATTTCACTTTTGTCTTGTATGCATGAGTACGAATTACTTTTCCTAAACCTGACTGATGTCCGTAATAGTCCCAGTTTTGTAGACTCCAAATTAGGAGGAAATATTTGGCTGATAGAAGAGAATTTACGCACCACTCAGGATGGCAGTTTTCAGGCTGTGAAATTGTTCACAGCTTCTTGAGGGCTTAGTCTGAAATTTCTTAATCCCTAGCTAATAAAAAGCACAACTAAAATTCCAACCCAGATAATTTGTAATATAGAGGTTTGTCTTTTTTTCTTTCTTTTTCTAAACGTTGGCACTATGAAGATATTGCAACCGAAAGACAAGTTTTTACTGGTCCCATTCCTGTCTGCTTAATTAGGAAACTCAGCAATATTTTGTTAAAAAAAACCCCTATTCTTGAACAAAGCATGGCTATACATTTCAGTTGTTTGAGTTTCACCTGAAATTTTGAGGCAATTAGTCATTTAAGTGATAGAATTTCAAATCTATAGTTGAAAGTCAATAAAAAACAAAGAAAGACATTTGGAAGAAGTACAGAAGTCATCAGGTAAATGTCAGTCTATGATACTGTAAACTTTAAGTCTGCCAAAAAAAGAATGCACTGATTATATCAGGTTTGTCAAGTAGAAAGGACTGTTGAATATACTCATTGTAAATGCTATTGCGTTAGCATTTATTCAGGCTACGTTTCTGCTTGAACTAAACCTGATGCCTGTACATATCCAGTCACACATGTGTATGTTCCAGATCATGGAATCATAGAATCACTAAGGTTGGAAAAGACCTCAAGGATCATCAAGTCCAACCCAACACCACCTAACTCACTAAACCATGTCCCTAAGCACTACATCTACAAGTTTCTTGAACACCTCCAGGGATGGTGAGTTCACCACTTCCCTGGGCAGCCTGGTCCAATGCCTGATCACTCTTTCAGTAAATAAATTTTTTCTAACATCTAGCCTAAACCTTCCCTGCCATTTCCTCTTGTCCTTTCCCTCATTACTTTAGAGAAGAGGCCAGCACCCACCTCACTACAACCTCCTTTCAGGTAGTTGTAGAGAGTGATAAGGTCTCCTCTCAGCCTCCTCTTCTCTAGACTAAACAACCCCAGCTGCCTCAGCCACTTCTCATAAGACCTGTGCTCCAGACCCTTCACCAGCTTCATTGCCCTTCTCTGGACTTGCTCCAGCACCTCAAAGTCCTTCTTGCTGTGAGGGGCCCAAAACTGAACACAGGATTCAAGGTGCGGCCTCACCAGTGCCAAGCACAGGGGCACAATCACTTCCCTAGTCCTGCTGGCCACACTATTTCTGATGCAGACCAGGATGCCGCTGGCCTTCCTGGCCACCTGGGCACACTGCTGGCTCATGTTCAGCTGGCTGTCGACCAGCATTGCTAAATCCCTCTCTGCTGTGCATCTTTCCAACCTCTCTCCCCCAAGCGTGTAGCGTTGCAGGGGGTTGTTGTGACCAAAGTGGAGGACCCGGCACTTGGCTTTATTGAACCTCATACAGTTGGCCTCACCCTATCAGTCCAGCCTGTCCAGATCCCTCTGCAAAGCTTTCCTGTCACTGAAGAGCAGGTATTTAATGTATAACCATATCTTTCAATCAACAGAGATGCCCATATAAGGTGAAAGGAAAAGGTACGTAATCTCATTATAGAAAGCAGTCCGGTAATAGAGAAGTCAGGGTACTTTACTATATCCTTATCATATGATGAGATTTATTGGCAATTTAGTTATGAACACTTCCTGTACAGAGCAAAGAGAGGTATTTTTTCCTAGTCTTCACTCACACATAACAAACAATTCTTTAGCAAAACATAAAGTCAAACACAAGTTGATTAGGTACTTGTTAAAATCAGAAGCAGTGAAAGAAAATGACTTTTCCTATAAACTGGTAACTATCAATAGTTGTTCTTTATCATACTTTTTACAGTGGTGCAACTCTTTATCTGTTCTCCAAAATAAATACAGTATGAACAGTCTGAGAACTTTCCATAGGACATTAGCTATATTTTCCTCTAGAAATCTGAATCTGAGAGAGTTTGTTATTATGCCAAACTATTGTTCTCTATCAGCTGATTTAGAAGCTGAGAACAAGACTCTTTCCAGGTTTTCTTATTAATTTTATAGATACTGGTATCAACAATGTTACTGCATTACTCTAAACATTGTGAACTTTGGGTTTCATGAAAAAGCTGTAGGTGAGCAATTAACAACAAATGGATAACTTAGGGTAGAAATCATTATTTTTCCCTGCATCCTACATATAACTTAGTTCATATGTCTCTTATGATACTCAGCATCCATATTCCAGTCCTCTGTTAAAAGAACTATTTGGTAATCAACTGATTTTTTCCATATTTCTTTTTTTTAAGTGACTTAGTAATATGATGCCCCTGATTATCATGTCATCACAGTATTCCATACCACTGTAATCTAACATGCGCAATATAACTGAAGTAAAATAAGTGTTATGTTTTTATGTTATGCTATGATATTTAAACAGAAACTAGCATATCATCAGAGTTGTGGAAATATGTGAAAGCATAGTACTTCTGTGATGACCAGCCTGCTAATATAGTTCATGGAATACTGTAATGTCAGCTTTGGTGAAGGGGGGGAAAAAAGGCTTACTGTCTTCTGATGAGGTGATCCCAGGAAACTCTGTAATACTGCCTGCTCAGTCCCCAGCTTTTAAGAACATGAAGCTGTTCTGCCACACATGCAGCACTCCTATGCAAATGGGATCTGCTGCTGAAATTCCAGTGCCTGTGACAAACTCTGTCACTTCTGGGGACTTGTGTAAGTAGAGGCTAAAGGGTCAAACTCATACATACACTGTAAGTTATATTTGCAGATGGTAAGCACAGCCTCAGGATGAATTATGAGAACCAAAATATAACCTTTGGTTGAATGATCAAGGAGTACTTTGAGAACTGATTTACTTAGGAAATACTGAGCTTAACTACTTTTGGTAATTTAGATTGTTTGATGGATATCTCTACCCCCACACGCATAGAACTGCTTTTGTTTATCTGATGATTTAAAAGAGAGGTCAAATGTTCACTCTTTCCTTGGAAGGAAATGTGAATCGTTTATGCTTCAGAGGAAGAACTGGGGTAATCTACACATTCTCATCGCTCCATTTCATTCATTGAGGGGAAGTGTTTTTGACTGGGGCAGCAGAGACACCCTGCTGAAGCATGGAAAAAAAATCAGTTCTCTGGAGGGCAAATTCATGCAAAAGCAATATAAAAGGATGAACTGTTTGTGTGAGAGGAATCAATATCCACATGCAAATGAAGTCCCTGAAGTTTATGAAGCAGTCCCATGCTTAAATGACTCACTCTGGAATAATCACGTGAAGGTTCAGCTCTAGTTTATTCTGCCACAGGGAGTTTTGAAAGCTTTCTTTCCCCTGCATTTTTTATGACTAAAGTGTCTGAGGAAAACATAGTAAGTGGAAAAAAGGGGGGTTTGGAATCACTTATACATGAAAACATGTTTTGCCCCAGAACTAGGAGTCTTGTGCAATAAGAATCAAGGTTATGTTAAACATTTTGCACCTGCACTTTCAAAGATCTCTTTCATGTTCTGCTAATATGGATTAGGCTTAAGTCAGAAGAACGTAGATCAATAGTCAAGGGAAATGATAAAGGCTCTTTGGAGTACTTTAGAAAAAGGTTTCTCTGGGGCTTTGGATTAATTTCATTTCACAACAGCTACCTGCAGTACAAGAATATGACCTTTTGTTTTGAAAAAACTTTAAAAGGAACACAGTAGAAGGGACACACCTTGTTGAAAAATGTGTGTTATTTCTGCAGTCCTGTGTTTTGGTTTCTATTCTTTGTTTTGCTTTAAGTCTATTAGTAAAGATGGTGGAAACTTGTACTTTCAAATACAAAGGGGACTAGATTATAATAGTGCCTTTCATCTCTAGAGCAGTTAGCTGGAGGGCAGCCCAAAATGTTTAGTCTGAAAATGAGTTTAAATGACTTTATCCAAAATGTGTACTTGCTGAGTGGGCTTCTCTGGTTTTTCCCATTAAAAAAGATCCTGCTTTCATAAGTATCTTTGTGAATCTGCCTAATCATACAAGGAGCATATTTCTGTTCCTTTACAAAAAACTTTATCATTTTTAGCAGATAAGGAAGAAAGTATTTACTTTGAAGCAGCTGGTTTAACCATTAAAATTAAATTTTAAGGTGCCAGTCCAGCATCCATTGAATGTAATGGAGTTTAGAAACTGAATTCAGAGAGCAGAGAGACGCAAGCTGAGGAACATAAAAGGCCCATTCTTTCAACATTACAAGTTTACGTCTGTCTTACAGGGTTAAAAGCAGGAGATAATCCAATCAGATAGTTCGACCTTCTGGAAAACTGTCCACATGAAAGCTATCCGTGTAACACTATTAGCATATGCCTTTTGCACCAGGTTATTTCTTCTAACATTCAGGTGTTTGTATTATTGGAGCAGAAGACATCCTTCCCTTATGCATTCAGATTTGGAATGAGGAATGTAGGATGCAGACATGAAATAGGGAGTGAGTGGCTCTAACTAACAGAAAGAACTCAGGCTCTGTTCTCATCTAATGCTTGCAAGTGTGCTTAGGCTTCTAGCTAAGAACCACATTAAATAGGTCAGTATCTCTCTGAGTATGGTCTGGTATTGGTAGAGCAATCATTGAAGTATAACTTGTTAGTAAGCAGGGAGTCTCCAGATCCTAAAGCTGACGTTATTATACTAAGTCTCTCCATGCAAACCTTTAGTAATAATTCAGCAATTCATGCACCTCCACTTGGAACACTGGGTGGATATCCTGGATATTTTTATGTGCATTATAGAGGTTGTATCTCTTTTTTTCCTTTTATTTCCCAGATGGAGTTGATACATACAATATTAAAATCTGTACATGTGCTCAATATATTCAAAATTCTAATGAGTAAAAGATAAATTCCAGATGATGCTGTAAAACTACGCAGGTATTTCCAAAGAGGGAAGGGAGTTCCCAGTTTGTTTCCTGGTAAATTAAGCAGACTTTCTTCAATACTTCCCAGAAGCACCATTTACCAAAAGTACCATCTTGCTTTATTTTCTCTAATTTTTGCAAAAATTCGGAGCCCTTCAGTTTCCTCCTGTATAAATCTACTCCCACAGCATGTGTGGCAAAACTTTAATGAAAAGCTGGAGCCTGCAATTCTTAATGGTCAGATAGCTCAGCCTTGATAAGCTGAGGAGTATAAGGGACGAATGGTCCTTTGTTCTATTTGCATCTAATTTTAGATACTTGCATGCAGTTTGAATATGCCTGAATGCATTCCTCACCATGAAGTGAGCAATCTTCACTTGTTTCCACCAACCAACTCATGCACTTTCAAGATGACTGCAGTGCTAGACAATGTGACTAAGCAATATGGCAGGTCTTTGGCCTTGAGGATGTGGTTGAGTCTGCTCTTGAAAAAACAGTACATGCTCATTAAAATATAGAATAACATACATAGTCTAGGATAATTGGCAGATCAATGTCCCTACAGAAAGATGACAGAGCAGAGGGGCTCAGTCTTTCTGAAGAAATGCTTGCCGAGAGAATGTTATGTGGTGGTGTTTTCCAAGTGGGAACATCCCCTAAATTCTCATTCTTATTTAGCCTGATTCAAGTTCAGAGTATGGATTTTGCATTGAAAACATGAGCTAGGTAGATCTTCTTAGACTCATCTGTCACGGTCCACTAAGGACTCGTGGTGGTTCTTTGCTGAGATCTCTAAGTGCAAAATTAAGGCAACCACGCCAAAAGGGGTTAGCTTCAGCTAAACAGCAAAAACTTCATTATTTTATGTCCGTAAGTGACGTGCGATAGATAAAAGGAGTGAAAAGTAAGTAAAAAGAGGAAAAGAGGAATATAGCTACCACCGCGGGTCCAAGGCGTCCCCCGGGCTCGGAGCCAGCAGCATCCCGCCGGCCCTAACGATCGATCGTCGTCAATCCTTGGTTGGGAAGGCTTCAACTTTAGGTTGCTAGGGAATGACGTTTTATGCTAAACTACACACCTTGCTCCTCCTCTACCTCGGAGGAGGGTAGCCTTTGGGATGGAGGTGCGCTTTGGTATTATAATGACATTATAACAGCAAAGTTCTCCTCAGGGTAAAGATTTTGTCACAGTGCTTGGCCCGGTGTCTGCCATCTTTCTGGTTGGATAGCCGTGGCACCTGCAGCTCATTGTTCCCATCCTTACAGAGGTACAGATAGTCTGCGATGGGGCAGGGCCACAGAACGAGACCGTTTCACTCGGTTCTCCACCAATTCATCTTGTACCAGTACCAGGGTGCGTTACCGGGGAAACAAGTTCTTTGCACGCCAGTCACGCCTTTGTCTCAGAAAGTGGCAACTGTGTTTTACTTTTACCCTGGAGATTTTCTCATGATAATGTAACTTTGCTGCAACAGGCCTGTCGAGATGAGTCTTGCTCCCAGGCCGCATCAAATCCATAGGAAAGGACCCTATAGTCTAACTGGGGGTGTCATGTCCTTAATGACAAGGTTGAGACAAGCTGATTTTCTAACCGACTCTTACATCATCATAGAATCATAGAATCATAGAATAGTTAGGGTTGGAAGGGACCTTAGAGATCATCCAGTTCCAACTCCCTTGCCATGGGCAGGGACATACTCCACTAGACCAGGCTGGTCAAAGCCTCATCCAGCCTGGCCTTGGACACCTCCAGGGATGGGGCATTCACATCTCCTCTGGGCAACCTGTTCCTGTGCCTCAGCACCCTCGTAGTAAAAAATTTCTTCCTAATATATAGCCTAAATCTACCCTCTTCCAGTTTAAATCCATTACCCCTCATCCTGTCACTGCATGCCCTTGTAAAATTCCCTCCCCATCTTTCCTGTACACCTCCTTCAGGTACTGGAAGGCCCCTATAAGATCCCCCCAGAGCCTTCTCTTCTCTAGGTTGAACAACCCCAAGTCTCTCAGCCTTTCCTCATATGGGAGGTGTTCCAGCGCTCTGGCCATCTTTGTGACTGTCTTATGGACCTGCTCAAAAATTCGACATTCTTCTTGCAGTGGGGGGCCCAGACCTGGATGTAGTACTCCAGGTGGGGTCTCATGAGAGCAGAGTAGAGGGGGAGAATCGCCTCCCTCGACCTGCTGGCCACACTTCTCTTGATGCAGCCTAGGATCTGGTTGGCCTTGTGGGCCACGAGTGCACACTGCTGGCTCATGTTCAGTTTTTCATATACTGACACTCCCAAGTCCTTCTCCTCAGGGTTGCACTCAAGCCATTCTCCACTCAGCCTGTGTTTGTGCTTGGGATTGCCCCAACCCACATGCAGGACTTTGCACTTGGCTTTGTTGAACTTCATGAGGTTGGTGTGGACCCACCTCTCAAGCCTGTACACGTCCCTCTGGATGGCATCCCTTCCCTCTAGCACGTCAACTGTCCCACGCATCTTGATGTTGTCGGCAAACTTGCTGAGGGTGCACTCAATCCCACTATCCATGTTGCTGGAAAAGATTTTAAATAGCACTGTTTCCAGTACCAATCCGTGAGAAACACCACTCGTCACCGGTCCCCATTCAGACATTGACTTTGCCATATTACTTTTGGTCTTCTGGAATAATACTTCTAAGAATCGCATTACAGAGTAGAAATTTCAGGCTAGTTGGGCAAATAAAGAACAAACAAAAGACTCTCCATAAACTGTAGTTCTTGTTTCAGGACTGCAGGTAAAATTATCATGACATTGCAGTTCCCGCTCCAGGATGTTGAGCCACAGAAGCAACACTAGAATACCTGGAGTTCCATAAACTACCTCAGAAGCAGAAGTTGATTAACTCATAACCAGAGAAAGCTTTAAACTCTAGTAGCACAACCATTTCTTCTTGCGCTTCCATTTTGGTTACTTACATTCCTTGCTTGCAAAACTTGCACAAGAGCAGAAGAGGCTTTCTCTACCTTCCTTCCAACCTGGTCTAGAAGTTTCGGCTAAGGGATTCTTTCAAAAGGATATGGGTTTAAACTCCATCAGCCTCAGATTAAAACAACTGCCTGGATACATTCTCTGGCCCTGATGTTGCTACCTGAAAGGTGAGAATCGCATGTCCTCTAGCAGTCGTTATTCAAAAGAAATAAATTTTCCCTTACAAGTGAAAAATCATAGAAGTTCTGGATCCTGAACAGATGGAAGAGTTACTTGCAATCTTTTGGCAAGTATCTGGAGCTTGGAAAATTGGTGAAGTTATAGACACATCTTTAAATTTAGTTTTCATATTAGCTAAGCTGTGGCACTTCCCATTCAGCCTGTAAGGAAACCAGTTTGAGGTGTCTGCCTCATTCTGTGGATGCTAGGGGAGTTTATAGATGTCACATCACTGGCTCAGTCCATTGTGGGCATCAGAAACTGCATACACCTTTTCTCTGGTTCTCAGACACGTTACCTTTAAAAAACTGAGGCACTTTTAAAATTGGCACCAGCAAGCAAAATTTTTCTGAAGATGCAGCTGTTTTCACATGTGTAGGTGCATTTAATATGATAACAATCATTGAGGAGTCTAAAGTTTGGTAAATGTTTTGTGCCAATGGACTCTGATTTTTGTCTTTCTCTCAATTTTAGTGAGTGTAATTTCCATACTTTTCATTCCTAACTTAAAAAAAAAAAGTCAGGTTTTACATTAGGAACCGTTATGTACTCATAACATGTGACTAAAAGACAGAGATGCTGAACAGGGATTCAGTTCTTTCTGAGGTGTTAAAAGGAAGTAGTTTCTTCATTTTTCTCCATGCTCTCATCTCACTCCCAGAGACTGTAATATTGACGGGAACTGTTCCCCTATGTAGTTGCACAATGCATAGCACCATAACTACTGTTCACCAGGATCCAGATTCGAGATGATATTTTATTTTTCATTAATATTTCAAATATTTTTTACTCTTAGTTTTCATAGTGTTTCCTAAACAGAGCATGAAAGCAAAATTCCTCAAATGTAGAATTTAAATGTATTCATAAAACATTACTTGCTTTTGTATGACATATATACAGACAGGTTTTTTGTAATTACTGACCTCTAAAACAGATGACCTTTTGTGTTTATGGGAAGAAGCAGGTTCTGTCTCTAGTTGTCTCCAGTCTGAGTCTCTTTGGCTAACGAAAGCATTTGGTCTCTTGAATCCCATCAGAACTGAGGGTTACTTCAGTAAGCAGTACATAGTACAGCAAATATTCAACACATGTTCTATAGCACTGCTGGAACCTGTATTAAAATTCTAGTACACCTAATAGTCCTCTAGATTCCACATCTTTTGTAGATCTTATTTGTGAAAACAAAATGTCCTGATAACACTGCGTGAAAGTATTTATTACTTTTATCAAAATCAGAGTGTTTCTAAAATGCCTTGGGGATAAACCCAGTAGTCTGGGTATCTTTCTGGGTGCTTTAATAAACTCTACAGGACAGAAAGAGACATTGGAACAGGTGGCTGGAAAAACATTACTATGGCTGTCAAAGATGAGTCTATAGTTCAAATGAGATTACGTTCAGTTTTAGTTCTGACTGTCTTATGATAGCTATAAAGTCAATATTGGCACAGCATGCAGACTTGAAAACTAGTGTGAGCTCATGTGTAGCTAAAGAACCATTAAAATATTCTCAATTAAAGTGAATGACTCCTGTTCCCCTGTGGGAGTTTGTGAACCTACTGAATAAATCTACTAACTGCTCAAAAAAAATGGAGTTATATTACTAAGAGAGTAGAACATGAAAACCAGACACCTATGGAAAAAATTAATTAAAAGCAGAAAACATGATGCCTACTATTAGCTGAGTACAAGTAGACAACTCTACAGTTTTTCTTTTTCTATTCTTTTTTTTTTTTAAAAGCACACAAAGCCATAAACATTAACCTGACTTTCTTTCCCTTGTTACTCTACTAATTCCACTAGAAAACAGAGCTTTATTTGGCCTCTAGTGAGTACAAATAACACACTAAATAATTTCATAGATATCCCTCTTTTTCAGTGATCTTTGCTCCAACTAGCTTCTAAAAACCTTTTACAACCCCCCAGTAGCCACAGAAACCTCAGATTCTACTCTGGAAGCTTTTATATAGTGAGAAGATTCAGCATCACACTTAAACCTCTGTCATGAGTTATTGTCAAACTGGGAAAACCAGCTCATTCTTCTAATCTCACCTAATGAACGTGCTCAGTTTTCTTGCATTGACTTATGGTCCCAAGTTTGCTTCTTCACTTTAATCAAAAACTTCATCAGAAAGTGAAGAAACTCATGAAATTTGAAGCATATTTTTACAATGAAATACAATCCTTTTAAAAAACTGCAGGATGAAATTTAGCTGAGGAAGAGTTAGTGTCAGAAAATCAGTAGTTATGCATTAGAGAACATTTGTCCTTTACCCTTTATTTTTCACTTGTAAATGACCACACCATGGTAAAAGAACATAACTTACATCCACGATTTGCTGCTGTGATGTGTGAATAAATAATACTTGCCCTAATATTTTTTTTAAGTTTCAATAACTGCATTTTTAACAACTACATCCATTATACAGATGACCATGAGAAAGAAGTATTCTGTACGCTTAGTACTTGTTTAGAACAACACTTTGCTATCTGTCTATACTGGAATGGTCTCAACTTGTCCCCCTCATTTGTTATGATTGCTTTGATTATTTTCTGACTCTTGACAGATTATTCCTAACACTTGGCAAGCCAGAGTTTTAGAAAAGACCACAGGATTTCCAAGAGTTAACTGGATGAACTTGGTCAGTTCCTTGGCCAAAAGTATTCATCTGATTTGTCTTTTTCAATGACCTTTTGACTTAAAGTCATCTCTATCCTGTTCATGGTTTATTTCATTTTCTTTTACTGGAGAGCACTTCAGAATGTTTGTCATGAAAAGAACTACATAAATATTAAGGTATTGATAGTGTTATGGCTTTTCAAGCCTATTTTTCATTCCATGGGTTTCAAGAGTTACAAAATTTACTGACTATACAGAAAATATAGTATAATGGACTTTCTGAAATTCTCTGAATAAGATAAAATACATGAATTATTAATCCCATGGAAATCAGTGCTGCTACAGACAAAATTTTCTGTGCCAATCTGAGGTGTTTTTTTTTTTTCTGTGTAAAGTTTGTGGGGAATACACTTTATGCCTCTAGTTTGTAAGTAAGCATATGCTCCTGATTACATCCTAAAAATAGTGATATGAATTCATTTTATGTGGAGACTGTTGTCATCAGGATGAATTTTGAACCTCCAAAAACTGCAAGGAACATGGAGGGAGACATTTATGTGTGACTATGTTTTCTACAGGCAGTGCTAGCAAGCACCTCCACCATAGAAGGGCAGCTTCAGGCTTTGAATGGGCCAAGGGGAGCATGCTTTAGGAATGTCTTGGCTCAGTTTATTCCCTACTTTTTTTTCCCATGTGTCATGGTTTAACCCCAGCTGACAATGAGGTCACACATCCAGTTGCTCACTCACCCCCAGTGGGATGAGGGACACAATCAGAAAAGTGAAAATGAGAAAACTTATGGATTGAGATGAAGATGGTTTAGCCAAGCACATGAGCAAAACAAAATGAAGAATTCATTCACTACTTCCTGTCAACAGGCAAATGTTCAGCTATCTCCAGGAAAGCAGGGCTCCATCATGTGTAATGGTTAATGTAACAGACAAATGCTATAACTTCAAACGTCCCCCCTTCCTTCTTCTTCCCCAAGCTTTGCACACTGAGCATGATGTCATATGTTATGGAACATAACTTTGATCAGTTGGGGTCAGCTGTCCCAGCTGTGTCCCCTCCCAGCTTCTTGTGCACCCCCAGCCCACTTGCTGGTAGGGTGAGAAGCAGAAAAGGTCTTGTCTCTGTGTAGCTGAAACATACCTGTATTGTCAACACTGTTTCCAGCACAAATCCAAAACATAGCTCCATACTAGTCACTGTGAAGAAAATTAACTCTATCACAGCCAAAACCAGCACACCACGACCTGCTGGTTTCCTGACGATTTTGTTGTTGGTTTTTTTTTCCTTGGTGGTTATTCTGCCATCTGGGCTCAACAGCTAATTTTGTGAGGCCTATTTATCACACCATGGGAGGGAAGCCATCTATAAATCTGCAACAGAGCATCTAATACAGATTGATGAAAACAAATGGAGCTCAGAGTAAAGACTACTCTCAAACTTAACTCATCCATCTGTTTTCAAAATCGTGAATGTTTAAGCCCCCTGAATCTTAGATAGCCTTTTTTAGGTGGTGGCCAGATTCAGCTGGACCAGATGGACAGTGCGTCAAGCCTGGACTGTTGCCCTTGCTTCTGATTTGCATCAGTTGTCAAGTTAGTACGATCTAAGTTTTCCTATTAAAAACAAAACTCTAAACATTAATGTCCCATGCTGAAGAAAGGCCTGGAAGGTGTTGAATAACTTTTTTTATTATTATTATATCTGTCTTCTCACAGCTCAGTGTCTCTTGTTTCTCCACCCCTGCTCACTGCCCTACTGCATCGCACAACATCATTCAGGAATGCCGTCCGCCTACAAGCCCTGGTTTCTTTTCCCCACGTTTGCATGACTGACTAAGGCATAAGATACCTAGCATGCTCAAGCATACTTCTGCAACTACAGAAGCAACAGACTCGTATATCTTATTCTTCCCTACTTTCACTCAAAACTACAGGTAATTCTTTACTGGAAACTAGCACCAACCCTCAAACTGGGTAAAACCTAAGTAGCCAAGTACTAAGGTGTATTTGAAGACAGTGTGCAGCTGTATAACCCCCACTGTACCATCCATCATCACAGCTTGAATTTGTTGACCTTCAGAGCATAGGACAAGATTCATGTGCTAACTCAAATGATTGCCAAAGCGATACTGGATTGTGTGTGATCACAAGCATCTATATTTTAATCTTTAACCATTCTCTCGGAATTTTTTTAGAGAAGTGCATTTTAGAAATCAATCAATAAATAAGTATCTCAGACTCACGTCAAGGGCAGAATGTATACCTCCTTCTGAGTCATAGTTATGACAGTATTGCATATAACCTAAGATAAATAGCAAGAAGTAGTACAGCAGGATGGGAACCCTAAGGAGCAGAACCGTATGATTACTTTTTTACTTTTCGCATTTTATTAAAATTGAAAAATACTACAAGACAATAAAACTGGAAGACTACAAAATACATAGTGTCTTTACTTTTAAACTTGCACAGAATGCTGTAGCTGGGTGTGACAATGAACTGTATCTTGTTTTTCTCCACTGTTATTCTGCTTTGTTATCATGCCCAAAGCTGGAATCCAGTTACAGCCTGACTTTCAAAGCTTCCTTATGTCATGAAAGGATTTATCCCTTCTAGCAGAAAAGCTGGGCAGGTATTTTAGATGTTGAACTATTGTGTTCCATGCTTCCTTTCTGAAGGTTATTCTTGGGGGAAAACAAACAAACAAACAAACAAACACCCCACCAAACCCTACAGCTCAAACTATTCAGCTTTAAACTATCTATGCTTTGACTACATTTAGTGCATGTGTAAGAGATTACAGGTGATGGTTAGTGCTAGACTTGTTTTCTAATATACTTCTAAAAGTTCAGTGAGTTGGGTTTTTTTTTTTGGGTGGGGGGTTCCCACTGAATTACTAGAGGACGAATGGAACATACAGTTTGCGTTGAGAAATAAGCAATAGATCTCTGGTTACAGAGTACTGTACTTTTTTTTTTTTTTAATATGAAAAGTGTAAGAAGCATTACCTTGCAATATGATTTGTTCCTTCCAGAGCAGATAGGAAATATGAAGAAAAGCATTGGTACTTTGAAAGCAGCCCTGCGGAGAAGGACTTGGGGGTCCTGGTGGACGAGAAGCTGGACATGAGCCAGCAGTGTGTGCTTGCAGCCTGGAAGGCCAACTATGTCCTGGGCTGCATTGAAAAAGGGGTGGCCAGCAGGGAGAGGGAGGTGATTCTCCACCTCTAGTCTTCCCTTGTGAGACCCCATCTGGAGTAATGTGTCCAGGCCTAAGGCCCCTGGCACAAGAAAGACTTGGAGCTCTTCGAACAGGTCCAGAGGAGGGCCACAAAGATGATCAGAGGGCTGGGGCACCTCTCTTGTGAAGAAAGGTTGAGGGAACTGGGCTTGTTTAGCTTGGAGAAGGCTCATTGCGACCTTCCAGTACTTGAAGGGAGCCTATAAACAGGAGGGGGAACACCTGTTTACGAGAGTGGATAGTGATAGGACAAGGGGGAATGGTTTTAAACTAAGAGAGGGGAGATTTAGGTTAGATATTGGAGGAAATTTTTCGCTCAGAGGGTGGTGAGGCACTGGAACAGGTTGCCCAGAGAAGTTGTGGATCCCCCATCCCTGGAGATATTCAAGGCCAGGCTGGATGGGGGTCTGGGCAGCCTGCTCTAGTGATTGCAACCCTGCCCACAGCAGGGGGGTTGAAATTAAATGATCTTTAAGGTCCTTTCCAATGCAGGCCATTCTATAATTCTATGATTTTCTTTAAAAGAGGTGTATTTTTAGCAATCTCACACAAGCCACAAACACCTAGTCCAGAGTTTCAAGTGCTTTAGGGGTTAATTAAAGGCGAGAAACAAGTCACCTAAATACACTGGATCTCTGCAATTGCACTGAAGTATATTCTTAGAAATCCCTGTTTAAAGACAGTAATATGACTTTAAACCACAAAGTTGTTTTCACAGAGTACATCTTGGTTTCTTTTCTGTTTCTCATGTCAGTATTCAGAAAATTCATGTCTGCTGAAGCTGATCACAACAGGATGTTGCTAAGTAAAGCAGATGACCTTTATACCTCTCATTTTTCTGCCAAATTTTTATGAACTTTTTACTTGATATCATTCACAGACCTTTTATTGAAGTTAGTTGCTAAGGTATGTTGACATTTTTATAATTTCCCACTGAACTTTCCCTAGAAATATAGTTCAGGTTGTTACATTAGTATTTCAGTGGCTTTTTTGCCACATGGATTAATTTCCTCTCATTGTCTTAAGACTTCATAAGCTCCAGTATTTTCACTCCATGACCTGGCAGGACAGTCCGTGCAGCTCTTTTTCACAAAATCAAAATCAACTTGTTCTTTCTTATGTTTTTGAAGAGAGTAAAGAATAATTCCATGTATTAGAAATACAGCTGAAGCAGTTTGGTAACCATAGGTAATGCATAGGTATCACCAATGTGATGACACTTTAAAAAAAAAAAAAAAGGGAAAAGTGACCTTTAACCAAAGATACTAGAAGCACTGTGCAAGGCCCTGGTTAGTCCTCAGGTATAAGACTTTCCAAAACTCAGTAGAAACAAAGGTGAATGTAACATCATCTCCATGCAAGTGGAGACACATCGTATGAATAGAGATTGTTCTACTAATCGAGACAGAACAAGTATGGTATTTTTCAAACTAGTAAAACACAGACCGAATGAATATGAATATTGGCACATCAGAGATACATGTGAACAAAAACCGTATTTAAGCCAAAGCATGCAGCTGGGATGAGATCTAATGGTTTTAAGCTGATTATGAACATATTTTGTCTGAGAACTTGGAGGCTTTGAACCATAACAGCAATAAAGTCTAGAAAGTTTTGAAATAAGGGTAATTTCAGGGAGGAAATGGAAAGCTGATGTAGTTCATCAGGGAAGCTGCATGGTGGTACTTCTGCATGGTAGAGGAGGCAGATGGCCTCCACCACCCAGATCTCCTCCTCAGGTCCTGTGCTCCCTCTTCACACATGTGTAGATCTGGTAGACTAGTTGCAGAGAAAAGGAAAATTGGCAGTTATTACTGGAGATATGATGAGAAGGGGAAGAACCGTGGAGAAGGTCATTCCCATCTGTATATTAATTAAGTCACACTGAAGATTTTAAGAGTGATTTTGCACAGCAGGCTGTATTATATGTATTACAGCCTGAAGGGCTTGAATAACATGATACCTCTGGCTGCTGCTTTAGGAGATTTTCAGACAGATTTCTGAATACACTTGCAGGATGTTTAGTACTAACAGATTACCTAAGATAAACATATGCTTTCTTTGCAGTCTGTTTTATCTTGATTTCTAATTCAAGAGGGCCTGATCCCAAATTTTCTTATTTGGACAAAACTCTGGTGCCTTTATTAAAAACTTTGTCTGAATAAGGTTGAATTTGTTCAAGTGCTACATTTTTATCTCTGGTAAAAATAAAAGAATGGGGATCTAGACTGTAATATTTGTGTTCAGGAGCTTGAAAATCTAGTACGAAAAACTGATTTTCCTCCTAATAGTTTCTCTTGCAATGACTACTTGGAAGAGTGGTAGGTAGCTGCATTTGGACTTCCATATAATTTTTCTGTGCTCAGTTAGTACTCCTGTATAATCTAACAGAAACATCACTCTATACATTACAAGCCAAGGTCTTGTACAGAGCACCACTGATGAATGCTCTTTTGTATTCTTGTGTAGTTTCAGTGTTCAGCAGTTTACAAATATTTGTCAGCGATTCACATTAGACAACATTATAGAAAGTGATAGGTACAGTATCTATAAAGAAGGAAAATTTATTTGTAAGACTGTTTCTGAGAAAACAGGTGATGTCTGGATTCACATCCTTTCTTTCCACGCTACATGGTGCTGCTGACTCCATGTACTGCTGCTCATTCTGGTCTTGTCACAGCTGTCTTTTTCAGTTCCAGTAGCATTAGATTCATCAGAGTTGACTTTCTTTTCTTCTACTTTTATTAATCATCTTGATGAGAAACACTATTGATGAAGGAAGACCTAAAAAGCCTGCATGAAATACTCAAATAAGTTTTAGTTGTCAGTCTTTTCTTGATCATTTAATACATGTTATTCTTTTAAATACATGGTGTGGAATCTTTGCATTCTGACCTTCTTCACAAATTCTGAACTGTATAGACAAAAATTTCAACCTCATTTTGACTGATGGAGCGCAGCATTTTGTTGTGGGAAATGTGTCTTTGGGCAGATAAAAGAGAAGAGTGGGAGGAAGAAATTAAGTCAGGCAATAAACAAAAAATTAGGAGAAATGGGAGACTGAGTAACTGAAAGGTTAGAGAAGAGGAATAGGATAGCAAAGTGAGGACCGGGAAAAAGGAAAAGGGGACAAGAGAGAAAATGCATAGACAGAGACAGAAATGGGAGACTATACCAGTGACAAAAGGTAATGAAAGCCCACCAATTGTACATAGAGGTGGATTTGACTAAATTTTTCTGTCATTTATAATGACAACTGCGTAGTGGAAAGAAACAGGAAAATACTGGGACCTCTTACCATTTACCTACATGAATACTGGCAAACTCCCGTTATTAGCTCCTACAGGGAAGGGAGTGCAAAAATGTGGCCTCGTGCCTTAACACTTAAAGGGTTTTTTTTTTTTCCCCTTGAGTTGATCCAGAGGGGAATAATTGTTGCGAGATCAAAGCTTTGCCTGAAATGTAAGATTATGCTGGAAACACTTTGCTCAGAATTCTTTCAGGCATCTGTGAACAACTTCCACTATACACCCCAATAATTTTGTCTTTCTTTTAAAAATATTATTTTTCTCCCAAACATTAGTTAATTAACTCGTTCTTTCAGGATAGGTTTATGATTACTACAAGCTCTGACTTGGCATTCTCATCAGCCACTACTTAAGAGGATGCCTACAGCTTGAGCATTTTTGTTGCATTAGAAAAGGCACTTCATAATTCCTAGCTGATACCCTACTTCTTGTGTCAGTTGCTTTTCTCTGTGCATAAGGGGAAGAGGGGCTGAGGGTCTGCCCAAAGAGTATGAGAAAAGATGTCAGCAGCAAATTATGGTGGTACCTGAGCCTACAGCAACAAGAGCTGGATAATCATTGAGCTCCTGGTAGAAAGAAGTATAGCATGTGATTTTCTCAAACACCTGTTCCTGATCACAACAATGCTTACTCTTTTTGAAGTGGAATAAGCAGAACTCACCAGTTGTTCAAGTTTCATTGACACTACCAATATTGACCTTGCTCTTGACAACAGAAACAGGTTTTCACCTCAATCTCTGTATATTGTTGCATCAGTACTGAAAGGTTGGACATTTCTTGGGGAAAGTGTTCCTTTCATGTAGGTTCACATTGAGCTCATAGCCCTTGTTAAAATCTGAGTGTGGTGGAGAATTACGGAAAAGAGGAGGATGAAGGCTTCTGAGTTTTGGAGATACTCACAGAAAACTCTAAGAAACCACATGACATTTGCTAAGCTTCTGATGACTTGAAAGTGCTGGATCAGGCGGCAGTCTCAAACGTGAAAAGTAAAATCTGTTCTGCTTTTTGGGTAAAACATTTTGCAATAAACTGCCTGGAAAGACAGAGCAAAAATGTAATTGCAATATCTACTCTTGGTTGAACCAGCTCACGTAAAACACTCCTGATGCAGCAAAAGACTTTTAGGATTGAGGCCAAGATAATTATATGGTGTAATTTTGCATTTCAAGAGCTTCTCTCAGCTCTAACAAAAATGTCAATGACTTTTGTTTACTTTCAAAACAGACTTCATCTTATATCAGCAGACACACAGAGTTCAGTGTCGGTAGCTATGACACAGTGGGCCCTGCAGATCTCTGTAGCCTTTGATTCTCCTAAAATCACTACATGTCAGATGCTTTGGAAAGAAGCAAGGTAACTGTGCCACTCAGCAGTCTGAAGCTGGTGCCAAGCATAGTGGTAAGACTATCAGCCAGTGAAATAGCCCTCACACAAGTTTTGTTCTTCTCATTCAGCTGCTGGCTGTAGTTTAAGATGATGCTTTCTACTGAATTCCTCATGGAACTCTAAAGCAATATTGAAATATCAAATGTTTTTCTGCAATGGTGAATGACTATGGGGCATGGTGTGGAATTTTTCAGCATCACTATACAATCAGTTTTTTCTTCAATTTCTTTGGAAAAGCAATACTTCAGAACATCATCTGAAGATTTTCAGGTAAATATTTCCCATTAGACACAACTGATATTGTTACAACTATTATGACCTAATCTTTACGGAATTCTCTGTAGGGAAAAATCTCAAAGTGAAGGCCAATTGATCTACATTAGATATTTCATTTTTAGAAATGCAATTTGAATGATAAACATTTTAATAACAGAGGTATAGATGTCTGCACTGTAGCCTTTCTAAGAGACAGATTCTAACTTCATCCTTTGCAAAACAATCTGAGTCAGTATTTCCTTTTCCCTCTAAATAGGTGTTTCTCTATCTATAAATATATGTCTATTCTTACATACAAATACAACTTCTACTCTCTAATATGGGAAGCCTTGTATTAAACAGTGACCTTGATTTGCCCTCCAGCAATTAAATTACATTTTCTAATAGATAATAATATATCATACTTCTGTAGGGCTGTATTTTTAGCAGATGTAAACTATAATGGCCACATTGAATTGCTTCATCTAACTATACAAGCTGAGGATGCAAACCATTGTAGTTAGCTGGTATCCCATAGACAGTTATGATGTATGATAAGAGGACATGCTAGAAATCTAATGGTGCCATGTGTATTAAACAAGTCACTGGGTTTAAAAAAAAAATTGATTGGGGAAATAATATAGATAAAATGTGTCCTCTCTGGAAATGAAGACATTAATGTGATGAATTGTATCCAGGGCATTACTAAAGCATATTATAAATTGTACTCCAAGGTTCTGAAATAAGGAAAATTTATAAAGTGGATGATAATTGCTAAACAACTGCAAACTTTTCTAATGCATCTTCCAATAAATCTGCATAACAATGCAGTAGGGAAATAGATTATTCTGGATGAATTTAATGAATTTCACAAATGGATGTATTCAGATACGCTACAATGCAAAGATATCCCAGGCTGTCTGAACAGGGTGCAAGAGAGAATGTCGTATTTTCTCAATCAAAATAATACACTTTATACTGTTGTTCTGTTATTTAGCTCAGTACCATCTAAGCATACACAGTACTCCCAGAGCAACTTGTTCTTGTTTTTTTTCTTTTCTGTTTCAGTTTATTTAAGCAAAATTTCTTCAGTTTGATTCTGTGCCCATCTACCTCAAATGCAACAATAATACAGACAACAGTGCAATGTGAAAGAATGCACTTCCTTGCAGATATATGTGCCTGGTGATCTTTTAAACATAATCTTCATACTTGGTTTTTTAAATCTTTCTACTAGAGCAGTATAGGTTGTTGAAGCATGAATGAAAATGAAGGGAGTCTACAGTCCTGGCATTTGGTCAGAATGCTTTTTGCTTGAATGAAAGTGATTTGATGCTGTTCAGGACCATCGAACTACTTCAGATTCCATGATATTTAGTTTTCCATGGGTTCTAATCCTACAATACTGACATACACATTGCTGTATGCAAATACAAAGAGCTTTGGAAGTTTCACAACCGTAACTGTGAAGAGTGGGGACAAAAATACTAGGGTGAAGGGAATCCAAAATGAAATTGGGCCCCAGTTTTGTAATCACAAACATATGCACTCATAGGCCTTGCCTGTGGCAGTCCAGCTACAGTAAATAACCACAGACCTTTTCTGTCTAGCATCCCTGAAATCCCTTGCAGTGTTTCCTTCTCTGAAATGTAGTAGTCCTGTGAAAGAGTAAAGAAAAGAGTACACAGAAGACAGTGAAAACATTTCTCTGGAATGTAGAGAGGATGAGATACAAAAGCGAGGAAAGTGAAAGGATATTACAGCATGAAGGTATAGGTGGCAATACAAAACACAAATCGCCAAGTACATATTTAAAATATTTTCTTATTTACATTAGTTAGGTTTTACATAACCTTAAGTGAAGCAGGAGGCAGAATAGAATTTGTCAGTAGCCTGGCAGGTTTTTGCATGCTTTGAACCAAGCAAACATGGCTTCTGTAAAACTAAAGATTAGAATTGAATACTAGAGTTGGGGCTAATGAGCAGTACTTGGATAAGAAAAAGCTGGGGGAGGGCCCACTTAAACAGAGGAGGGAGTTGTTCTTAGAGGTACAGTAGATGATCTGAAAAAAGCGTAACAAGACAAATTGTCCAAGATTCAAGACACTCAGAAAAAACTAAATCACACTTGCAATTACTGACTTTATAAGAGACAGAATCTGCTTACCTTGTCACCCTATTGGAAACACTGTTAGGTGAGCAGTGCAGAATTTTGTTACTTTGAAATTACACAAAATTCCTTATTTAAAGTTATGTACAGACTTCAAAGACCGTTTGCTGATTGGATATCTCTTAGTTTTGGCCAGCTGTGCTGACAATTGTTTTGAATTAATTGCTTTTTCTCAAAATATCTCCTTTTTGGATAATGCTCACACTGTTTTATAAGGATTTTGGACCCAGCATTAAGTCAGAGTGTTGGCCTGGAACTGTTTCTCTTGTCCCTCCTTCTTGTGCATGTTGGCCTAGGAATGAAATTAAGAGTAGGAACCATTTCAGACTTTCAGACCATCTGAAACTGCTCACTTGGAAACCCTTCATGAATATTGTATTCCATTGCAGCANAAAAAAAAAAAAAAAAAAAAAAAAACAACAATAAAAACCCACACACATACAAAGCTGAAGTCAGAGAATGTGAAAAAGCATGAGAAATTCCCATTGGAACCATTCCCATTACATTGCGTAAATAAAAGATAGAGAAATTTTGGGGTGTGTTTCCCCTCCTCCATTTTTCAGAGAATCCTGAGTGTGAGGAATGAAGCATTGCTGAGGCAGTCAGCAGCACCTCTTCTCTCCTGATTTCTGCCTTGTTTCCCCTTTCAGACACACCAGCTTTCTCTCTCTTCCCTCACTCTTCCACAAAAGATTTCCATCAGAAAGCAGCTGGTGCCTCATTTTGGCTGCTTTCCCCAGTCTCTGGGGGCTTTCACTAGAAATCAATGGCTGCTTA